>JAXQGT010000299.1:0-13258 GCA_037040375.1 Basipetospora sp. M8501
TGAAGGCGAGTTCGAGGATGGCGCCGAGTGCGATGCATGGCAGCAAGATGGACGTGGCAATCGCCACTATCTTTCGTGAGAGCTTCATTGTATGTGCCTGTCGAGTGCTGTTTTTGTTTGGCTAGATGCTTGCGGGTGGTTTAATTTACCGCTGGAACCTCGAGTGAGTGCTGTTGTCTGTCTATATGAGAGAAGAAAGCCGGCACCGCGCATCGACGCGGGGCTAGGCAGCATCGCCCGGATATAAAAACAGCACAATCCTCCGAGGCATCAATGTCGCTGATCCCCAATCCTTCAGGGGTTATCTTGGTTCAGACCATGCGGGCATGCGGCCAAGCACACCAACAGTCCACAGCGGTCGATGGTTGGCGTTGGCGGCGCCTCTTTGTCACGCATATAATTGTACAGAATATGAGGCGATGAACCCCGGTATCTGCCTCAAGGAGCCAATGAGCCACGTCGGAACCAGCACCCGAGCCCATGTCGGGGAGGTCTGATCCCCACCGCCCGTTGGTTCGCATGTTCTTTTTTTTGCAAGGCACCCCGGCAGTGCTACATGATGGTTGGTCAACGGGCTGTGCAGGGTGTGTTACCCTTGCGCCAACATACAAATGCCCAGCCACAACAACAAGTTGCGAGAGACTTGATGCCGCTGCAAATGGCCAGAGACTGGTCATCCAACACCGTGTTTCAAGTTGCTCCGCCAGGCTCGGCTAATTCCTCTACAGCGCGAGAAGGAATCAACCGAAGATAGGGGGCGGTGGTGGTATCAGTCCCCGACCCCAATAGGCGCTTCGCGAATGCTCACAATTGACAATTGATGAACAAATTATCAGCACTTAACAGAGTGACCGACACATGTACATTTCAAGGCACCTTCTTCAATAGAGTGTCATGTGCAACCTCAGGATCACATTTCCCAGCCTTCATCGCCTGTCGTTCTTAAATTGCTAGTGTATCACTCGTCGAGTTGTACACATTATTGGTCGAGCGATACACATAGCCCATTGCCGTTGATGGCTAGCTGGTACAAGTAGGAGAGCACGAGCTGCGGAATCGGGCTCGCGGAGTCTTTCACTGGGAAACAATGATCAATTCCTTTTTCCGGTCCACGAGCTACGACACCACCGGCCATGAACTTGCCTCGCACTTAGAAAATCTGACAAAAGACCGCCGAATTTCCAAGCTTCCACTGCCCGAACCTCTTTTCTTACTCGTCGCTCGAGGAGTCATCATCCTCTTCTCGAAGATACTTCGCAAAGTTCAGCCGTCGGATATTGAGGAGCTATCAATGATGCAACCTAGAGATCTCAGGCCCTGTTCAAGTGAGCTTGTGAGGCTGGGGTTTAGAGCTCACTTGCCGCGCATTCTGCCTATTGGCTTGCATAAGATATTTGTATTAATGTGCCGGTTGCCTCGAGCCTTCCGTAGAACTGGATCTCAATCTATTTGATGTGAGCTGGTCTCCATTGATATTTGTACAAGGGACTACCACCGCCTGGGCTGACACCCAAAGGAGTTACTGAATTAGATCGAGCTAGATCATCAAACGCTGAACCCTATGTTGACACGGGAGGTATGCAGTGCATCTGCTAAACGACCAAGCGGTGTATGCTACACCCAGTCGGTCACCTCTGCCTTATATTAAGAGAACACGACACTTGTGGCGTTGAATATAGCGTGTGTACCATCGAATATCATATGGATTATAACACTTTTAGGTCCTAATAACACAACGACCATTGTCGGCCACGACCTATCAAACTGCATGTGTCTGACAATGCCTGAGTATCCCTTTGTCCTACTCGTGTCCAATATCTCACCTAACTTGCCTCCACCACTGTAGTACCAGCACTAGTTTCATCCGATACATCGGTCATCTGGTATGGTCATACCCATAGGGTATTGGTGGCGTGTGAAGCAGCATACATGACTGTGGAATAGCACCAACACACACGAATAAAAGACTTCCGACAATTGGCATATAGTAGGTAAACTGGAGCAGGCTGCACACCCGAGAGCATTCCTGTCATTGGCGGGATCTACTGCTGCATGGTGTGGGTTACACGACCGAACTTTTGTTCTTTTGCCTGCCCTGCCTGGTGTCATATTGACGGCAGCCTTAGTGGTATGGTTCGCGGCCGTGGACTGTGACATGCATATATGGAGGGCTGCCCTACGCCTTCAAACTCCCTTGTAAAGCATTACTGCCCAACCACTTTAGTTTGCTTCACAATTTTCGCCGACGAAGGATCAAGACCGAAGTATCCGACCCTTGAACAGAAGCTGGCCCTCGATGATCCCAAAGAATCAGCTCCCAAGCCTTATAGAAGATGTATGGACATGGGTTTGCCAGCTTTCTTATCACAAGACCTATGTTTCCACGATGGGCGTGGATGAGATGGAAGTGTGGTTATACTTGAGCGAGAAGTTCGGCAGAAAGAACTTCGTGTTGAATGTGGGTTTCGCGATCAAACCACCCATCAGCAATTCGACTTGTTAGCTAAGTTATACTCGACCAATGCAGATAATCGACGACGATTTTGAGATACTGGCCCCTAAAAAACTTGATCCGGGGTTCATTACGAGGCGCTGCCACCGATGGGCCTAATGCGCTTCAGTGTTGATGCATGTGGGGAGGGGATATTTTTTGCAGGTGATTGTGTGTACGATCTCCCAGACAGGAAGAAACAACTTAGCGCAGAGCGGACTTGTTTGGAAAGGTGGCTTGCTTGCGGCAGGCAGCCAGGCTGCGAAGGATGCAACCGTCGATGGCGGATCCGCGATGAAAATTTGATTGAACGCCACAAACAAATGTGCAGAAACAATCCACTCAAGATTTGTAACCAAGTGCTGCTTATATAGCTTGCTACTGGCCGAGGAACCCTCCTTTACCACCTACTGCCCTTTCTTAAATCCTAATTCGACTGAATTAGCATCTCGTCGCTGATGACACATCCCATCCCATCCTAACCCACGCGACACATCCGTCCTCCTGTGCAGCGAAGGACATATCCCAATAGAAACCCAAGTGCTTTTCAAATCTCAACTCCTGCCTCATACATTCTACACGCCTTGGATCACAAACGATGTCCCAGGGTCGAGAATCTGTCATAGAGTTCGATCGCCAGGACGGCATCGACGAACCCAGCAGAGTATCGTGACCCTCGGCCATCTGTTCTGTTCTTGGTATATTGATTCTCGGTCACTAATATGGAACTTATCATAAAAACAGTTGCCTCAACATGAGGATACCGGGGTTCCGAAGATCATTGATGAATTTGAGAAGGAGTTCACACTTGACACCGCGACAGTCGAAGAGATTGACAAAGTCGAACCGTCCAGGACTCAGTATGGAAGTCATGCGAAGCCTCGCAGCACTCCGCTGGGGATGCAGAGAAATCACAGCGAAAATGTAGCCCTAAAGCCCCACGATGTACGCGGTACTGGCAGCTGGGAGATGGACATACAACCTCCAGTCAGTAGCCCAGAGTCAGATAGTGAGGAGTCCAGCAATGCAGCGACCGACAGGACGCTATCTCCAGGCCTACTGCCTAGAGACGCCGAGCTTATGACGGATGATCCCGCCGTTAGACCATCGGTGCAAACCCGGAGCGCCACTGTTGTCACAGGCATGACGAGCACGATATGCGATGATGGTGGCGCTAGCTACGAGGCACGCTACATCGCGACGGGAATACCAGGATTCGAAGAAAAGAGATATAATCACATTAAGAAGGGCTACCTTTGCAAAGAGATGAAGAACGATCTGGGAAAAGCCAAACAAAGCATACACTATCAGATCCGAAGATCCTATATTCCTTGCGACAGGCTCTACGCAATCGTCAATCCCCACTCCGTCCTGTTAGCCCTCGAAGAGTTACAGCACCGCCATCCGTCCCTTATACCCCGAAACTACCACGAGTATGTTCCACAAATAGCCCCTGCTCTCGATGACATCACCAAGGCGAACGACAACTTCCGTCAGTACCGGCGGGTCTTTGCCGCTCTCATACTGGTTAAAAGAGCCGAGTTCATCTATGAGTGCATTGAACAACAAATAGACGACCAAGCGCTCCGCAGGTTACCGTCCGACATGCTAGAAGGTTTGAATCAAAAGCGACCAATCCCGTTTAGAAACGAAGCTAGGTGGGGAAGCGACAAACTCCAGGAATTTTGGGATGCAAAGTGGTGGGTAGCCCCTGTTTACTTCGGGAGTTCGAAGCCGGATGATGACGAAGGCCCCGGAGGACCTCCGCACTACGAGTTATTGAGTGACGAGGTCCTCCCTTTCCATGACTCGGGGGCTCGAGCAAATGAAACGGGCGGGTCTTGCAGACTCGAGTTTTACAGAATCAACGAGCATCAACAGAACATTAAACGATTTACAGTATGTATTACCGCATCTATACCTTTGGCATGCCCCCGGCTGCGATAGCTTACACTCCAGCAGCGGCACGCGAAGAATGGCTTTGTTGCTGTCAAAGTACTTGTCGACGATAATGATGACCGCGATCTCGGTGACGAATTTAAGAAGGAGAGATACGTTCTCAACCGCCTTACATCAACCTACAGCCACCCACACATCGTAAAGCTCCTCGCCAGCTTTGAAAGGGTATCTAACGGCCCCAGTTTACAGTACAATTACATTTTTGAAGCGTCCGACGGCACAATTGACAAGCTATGGGATGTCAAGAGCAATTGGTGGGGTCTCCTGCAACCTCACGACCTTAGCCGATGGGTTGCCCAACAATGCGGAGGCCTGGCGCGCGCCCTCTCATTATTCCACGATTTTCAGAGGTTAAAAGCGGACTCGGATCCCAAACGGAAAGGGCTACACGGAGATATCAAGCCAAAGAATATTCTCTGGTATCATAACTGGGCCACCGAAGACCCCACGTCTCCTGTGGACACCAACTCTTTTGGCAAGACGTCTCTGGGCACGTTGCAGATTGCAGATTTCGGAATTGCCGGTTTCCACTCCACTGGGTCCATTGACGACATTCGAATTACCGGTGGCTCAATGCCCTATATGGCACCCGAGACAGAATGCTTCAGGAGTTACTGGCAGTCGTCTGACATATGGCAGCTTGGTTGCCTCTTCTTGGATTTCCTCACGTGGCTGGTCAAGGGCCCGGATAAGTTGCAGAAGTTCTCGAAGAAGCGGATGAGCCTAGGTGTGAATTCTGGACGTCGGGCAAGGTTCTGGACATATGTGGAAAAAAGGGAAGAGAACGGTCGGGGAATCGTAAGCCGAGAGGTGCTCGAGGTAGGTGATATATTCCAACCCCCCACCCCCCGTATTTTCGGCGGCGTTGAAGTCGTAAGTAACAAAGGATCATTGGCTGATCATCTATATTAGCACGCCACTAAACTTTACAACGACACCGAAAGCTCCCGATTCGTACGAGAAATGATCTTGATGGTAGTGAATGAAATGCTGGTCTTCGAAGAGATGTCAGATACTTCTCGGGCCAGGCTAGTCCCATCAAATGCCCCCCCTAGAATACTGAGCAAAGCGGCGGCAGAAAGGATAGAGAAGATGTTGGATGACGGGGGGACTGACCCTGAATACTTTGTGTCTTCCCCGCCGGGCACGAAACGCAAGTTCTCTCCCGACAGTCCTGCCAATCGCCCCTATTGGGAACTTCCGCCAGGGCATGTGCTTCAGCAAAAGCGTCATCTTGAAGCCAAAGCTGATGCAGCCAGACGACGAATGAAGGGATGATGGGAAGACGGACGAAGTGTGCCGGAAGTATCTAAGTCTGATTCTTGCATCCAATTAAATGTATGTATCTCTCAATTCTAACCGATGAAGTACTCAAACAGGGTCTGCATAAAATCGTTGCCGTCTGATTTCGAAGCGCTGAGCGGCGCGAGCTGCGCGAGCCGCCCACCAAGTCCATACAATATAGAGCACGAGTGCTAAGAGAGTGAGTGTAATGGAGAATACAAGATACCACAACCAACCTGCATCCTTGAAAACATTGGTGGCATCCAGCGCCTTTTCTATCTGTGGCACCCCCATAAAAGTCTGTACTCGGGTTAGCTGGTAAATATTTTCTCATGGGCCATGCTTTCGCAAGTCCCCCCTCGGTGACATACCCCTGTGAACGTGGCGGGCAGTAGAAGCATAGTCAAGAGGGCAATAAACTTCATCCGCTTGCCGTCCCTTATGGTGACAGCAGCATCATGTCTTGACCAGTTAGTTGTTTGCTACAGAATCTGAGTTAGCCGGCGGTACAGATGATTGCCCTGCATTGCCTAATTTTCGAGCGATTCGCAATTCGGGGTGAAACAACGTTAGGCTTACCATTTGGTACGCAAGTGAGGCACCTTGGAGAATAATGTCCATCCGGTTGGTCCTCTGGTCATACTCGAGACACAGTTGCGTCAGATACGAGCATAGGTCATCGTCATGAGCCCTCATTTGATCTCTGAGGTTTGCGAGTTGACTCTTCCACGCCACTATACCGGCGGCCTTCAGCAAGGACGAATCCAAGACGAATCTTATCTTGGTATCCATTGAGTCGTAGTCGTCGCTGATGCTTGATAGGTTAGCCGTATGATCATCCGCCGCCGCCGTGTCGTTCAGGGTGTCGAGGATCTTGCGCATCAAAAACAACCGTTCTCGGACTTCCCTAAACCGCCACGTACTCTCAACCTCCAGAAACGCGGTTAAAATTGTCCGTGGCTCGAAGATTAGCGGGCCAGCTTCCTGCAGCCGTTCTTTAAAGAAAGACACGGCTTCATCGTAATACCCCAGGATCAGCGCAGAGGTCCGAGATGGGAGTCTCTTATCCTCAGTAACCTTAATAGCAGGGAAATGAGTGATTGCAATCGCACTCTGACAGGTGATGGCGTTCGAGACCCGCAGAAAGTATGCTGTTTGGCATGTCGCGGTGAAGATTAGTAGCTGCGAATGATGTGATGAACGAATTTTCTCACCTATACCCTCTCTTCCGCCTTCCTGGAACCTCTGGATCGTGGCCCTGGGACTGCTGCCATTCACGATCTTCAAGAAAGCGGGCCTTATCTCAAGAGTCTCCAGGATATCCTGGAACTGGCGCTGGGTAGCTCCAACATAGCGCAGTGCCACCTGGCCCCAGGACAACCGAGCTGCGTCGGGGACGCCGTCCCTGCGGCGAGGGCCGCAAATGCTGGTTTAAAAACCAATCATCAGCAAGAATCTCGCTATGTGTTTTGCACTCCACGGAGCTTACCCGATGCTGAGAACGTCATCGCCATGACCGGCGCTCCGTGATAACTGTATGCTGTGTCAACTGGGCACCAAACCAAATAACGCGGCGGGTCTCATCTTGCATACATTGTGTGATTGCAGAAACCGCTCCCACCCTTCCGCGTTGTACTCGTCGTCCTCCTCAACGCTCAGCCAATCCTGGGCAGGATCTATGGATGAATTAACCTAGGGATGCAACCGGTATCAGTACTTTTAATTTGGTCGACAATTTTGAGGCGTGATGATTGGAAATCTCAGGTTACCAAGGAGGACGTGTTTGTAGAAATCCGGGTCCATTTGGTCGACCATTCTAGGAATTCATGCTCTGGAAACCTGAAGTTCTTCAACTCGTGGGCGAACCCGAGTCTTTCCACGATCTCCCACATGTTTCTGAAACTTGGCGTCGTAAAGTGATTGGGCCTCGAAGTTGGACTACATTCGACGCAGAGCGGGAAGTACAACGTGGTTTCAAGCCGGATTAGGCTCTCACTACCATCAATCCCGCTTTATATCATATTATTTGCAAGAGTAGATAGCATAGGCACCTTCGAAGTATAGGCTGCAATTTGTGGAGGATGGGCTGTGCCATACTTGCACCAAAGGCTGCCACACATGGTCTGGGCAAATCGGGTAGCCATGCTGTGGCTCGACGCACAGCCAACTGGCCATATCCAACGCGAGCCAACGAGACGAGACGAAATTCGTTTTCGGTATGTAACTTGTGCAGCCTGGCCTAATAACCCCTCGCCATATAGCCACCAACTGTGGTACCCTGCATATGTAGCTCAAGTAATCTGGCAGCCAATATTATGAGCCGCACTACGCGAGGGGTCTGGTGACACTATGCCGATATGCCGGCCCGAACCTGCAGCTTGGGAAAGTTGGTGGAGGAAAAGAGTATGAACTGGAAGAACTATTTAGTGCCGTGGCAGTGCCACATTTTCCACTCCGTTTTACTTGGCTGGTTTAGTGTTGATCGTTAAAAACCCCCCGAAGGTCGCCAACTGTTGACGCCATTGCATCATGGCGAAATGGCGGTACCGTACCGTCTTCAAATACGTTGAGGATTCCAATTTCGACGAGTATGAGGCGGAACAGCAGATCAAGGGTATACTAAGTTACAGTTTTGCCCTGACGGTACGCTACCCCAGTCATTGGTGTATTTTGATATCAGTCTGGGAGGCTGGTGTCGGATCTTGCACAAGACAAAACAATCACCCTGCGTCCCCTTATGCTAAAGGCGATGGTTTGTAGTTTAACCCCCCAGAGATTACTATACATAGCAATACTCTGATCTCACTGGTATGTTCGAGACCATAACATAATTCGGAAGTTGCTGTTATCAACACATGGATTCGCAGAATGATCAGAAGAGGATAAAGAATATTGTGTCGAAGTGATGTTGCTCATAGATCCCGGCACCAGAGTGGGCTAGATGGTCCTGACGAAAGAGGCTAAATTGCAATCAGACTTGGTTTCCAAGCCACTTAATATGAGGTAAACCAAGTCGCTCAACTAAGTCGGCTGCCATGATAATTATCGACACGTCGTGAATCGTAAAGTCTGCGTGAGGACTCTCACAAACAGCATTGAATTTTTGGGAGTTTGTAGTCAGATCTTAGGTCGGCAAAGACATCTATCCACTTACACGTGCCAGTCTCGACTTCATTCTCGCAGAGCCAATCCTGCTGAGTGTGGAGGTAGTTTATCTCGGTCACTAGAGGACCCTCCGTTCTTAAGTGACTGTGTGGCATTGGATGAGCCACATTGTTGAAAACACATTCGGTGGAGGTCGAATCATACCTCTACTGAAGGATAGGCCACATACATTTGATGATTGTACTATGAGTAAAGTAACTGGGGCTCCGGTACGCTGACCCCGGGCTTCAGGCAATCAACTCTTCACTAAAGTTGTTGTTCCAAAACATCAAATGTTCCCACCGACTATACGGTTCACTGTCATGTGTTTTAAAGATAGAGTAACAACCTGGAAGAGTAAAATCAGGTTTTTCTTTTGGTATGGCTGTCAATAGCAGGGGTCCAATCCTTGTAATATATTGTGTTCGAGGCTGCCAGCTTGATCCAGTCTCTTCGACCATCTTCTCTGGCACGCTCTGGAGACACCGAGCGAAAGACATTCACAGGACTCCTATCTCCCTTTATGACCAGTTTTGCCTAGTGTAATCCCTGATGCCTACTGCACGTAGTATAAGTGGTAGGGCCTCCATTTCCTCTTATGATCGTTTAATACGATTATAGACATCAAGACATATCAAATGTTGATGTTTCTGTCCGCTCCCCCCTCAACGTCTTCAATCAATAGCATCCAGTTTTTATCAAGGACAAACACGAGTCGATGATTGCTGTCATTCTGCAAAGTTGAAATGCAACAATTCCCGTCATCCTAATAGGAAGGCTTCACAGTCACTATTTGTTTGGGACCAACGACCACGTCATACCGCAAGTCCATCCCAGGAATCCAAAACATCCCGTGGTGTCAAAACGAGCACATTCCCCCAGTAGCTCACCCCCTTCTAGGAAACGTAAGTGCATATATTTTACCCAAACTCCCACCTCCTGATACAACGCTTGAGACTACATTAATGGGTGGCCTAGCGGCGGACACAATCTCTGAACGCGGCGAAGGGGGAGAAAGAACGGTGTGGGATGCTAGTTTCTTTTCTTTGTTGATCTACACTTGTCTATATATTACCAAGGACTGGCTGACACCTTCTCATAGCGATAATATTGAACGTCCCCTCACCTGGCATCATGGATCTCACCCCGGTCCCTGCGGGGAAGGACTGTGAACCGATATTCCGCCCATTCCAACGTTTATCTGCCGAACTGCGACTTATGGTATGGAAGTTGGCTCTAGAGGGTGGTGGCGAACAAGTCCATATTCTGGACGGCATCTACCCCTCGACCAAAAGACTTGTAATGGAGCGCTTGCATGGACGACCGAATCTGGAGTGAGCAAATCCCGACAATAAGTATCACGACGCGGCACGACGCGGCGGATTCCTGTACATGCCAGACAACAATCGCCCAGCGCTCATTGCCTCCACCGCAGCCGGACGCGGACTCACTGGAGCGAACATGGAGAGCCGGACTTTTGCGTTGAGGGCGTTGGACGTTACCCTGCCTTTCCTGTTCCTGGAGGACGACCCCACCCGCGCACCGTACATCCTGCGCCTGAACGGCAAGCTGGACATTATCCGTCTGCCACCACTGGTCTGGCAACAGCAAGCGAGGCACCTCAAGCACTTCTGCCCCGTCTACGATGCGTTGACGCTCAACATTCAGAGACTCGAGCTTCGTCTCGACTCCCTAGAGCGCGTTCAGGTCGGAACCCGGTTCAAGTACGGCGGCTGCCCGTGCAAAGATGGGGAAAATTCCCGCCTCCCGGCATTCAACACCCGCCCGCAGCAGGAATACGTCAACCTTAGTACAGCGTCCCCGATTCAAGGCGGGACCCGTTGACGCATGCGCTGTGATGCGGGAAACGGCTGCTGGAGGGACCCGTTCCCGTTTTGGATCCGCGACAAGTTCCCCAACCTCCGCGAAGTGGTGTTGTCCGACTACCAGCATCAATCAAAAGCGTTCTTGGACCAATGGTGGAAGCCCCAAGCGCGTCGTGAGGCGGAGGAGGGCGGCATCGAGGCCGCAATGCGCTGGCATGAGGTGCCCGTGGATGGCTCCAGAAAGACACTCGCTTTTGGCCGGGAGATCAGACTTGATCAAGTGGAAGACTTCTACCGGGATGATTGGTTCTCGAAGCGCTTTTCTGAGTTCTCTCCTGTCCTCGCGTCAATCCGCTGGGAGATGCAACATCTCGACTGGCCACGATATCACACATTGGAAGATTTTGGACTCACCTTCACAGTCAGACTACTGTGTTACGATGGTCCGGTCAACCTTCTGACCCAAGAGCTACGCATTCTTACCTGAATCGCGAAAACAAAGTGTCCAGAAACCGCGCACCAGTGGGTATGCGAATCTGATGCTTAACGATGGGGGGGAGGAACGAGGTATGGTCGTAAGATACAACGGGATTTGAGGGAATTTAATTACAGTGGCGTGGAATATCTTGGCCGGTGGATATGGAGGGGAGGAGTTAGCCAGCATACGGATTTGAGCGCTTGTCACGATTCGGGGCTAGCCAACTTAACGTTTGTCTTTTATCTTCTTCTACCAACTAGCGGATGACCTCGAGTAGCCGAATACTCTCAATGGAACCCGTCGATTCCTTATCAAGCGGTGCATTGAGTAGGCAGCTGCTTCGTATCGTAGTAGAAGACACCATTTAAGTTGCGATATCGAAAGGATCGCATTCCATTATTCCGGTCAACGATAGTGTATCAGTCTCTCCAAATTCGCCGATAGATTGGGACTAGATACGCGTCACTAGCTTCCATCCCCGCAGCGTTCCTAGCATCAACAGGGACTAGTTTACGCTATCCCCAAGCTAAATCAGCTCCGCCTCTCCGGTCGGAGCAGTTCGCCAATTCGCATTTCGGCGATGTGATCTACCGATGAGTAGGGCCCCTCACTATCGTCGACCATCGATTCCCCCTTTTCTTTTGGTCGCGCTATCGCTGACGAGCTGGATCGGCAACGCCAAACGGAGCCAGGCACCACAGACCACAAGTACCGAGTCGGCTCGGGGGACAGGATCTCGCGGAAGGCGGGGGTGTGCTGGGCAGTGCGCTTGCCGGCGTGCTACTGCATAGAATGGAGCCTGTGGGTGTGCGACCCCAAATGTTGTCTGCATGGTCCGAACTGGTTGCTAAGTGCGACCGGCCGCTGGTGTGCCGCAGGTGGGGTTTCACACCTGGGGAGCGATTGGGTCATGACCGCGTCGGCAGTGCGGAGGAAGAGGGGGAGAAGAGAGATATCACTGTCATATTGTGAATGCATTGGTCAATTGCGATCTTCAAATCTAAGCACACATGGAGGTGACGAGACGTACTAGGTAGTATAATATGCCATACTTTCCGCGTAACTCTTTGGTCACCAATTCCTTGCTCCCTCTTTCTTCAATTGCTGCTCGCCATTGCTCACTCTATATTCTACTGCGCTTCATTACATCCTTCAGCTACTTCTATATTTCCCTCTTATACCTCTTCTTCCATCAAAATGGTACGTATACTCGCTACTGTCCTTGCTGACCCCCCAGCATCGTTGCCTCTGTGCCCCATGTGTCGATACTGACGATAGTTTTGCTACAGGTCAAGGTTCTCCTCGTCCTCTACGACGGCGGCAAGCATGCCGAGGATGTGAGTCTCGCCCTGCACTGCCCATCTTCCCTCCCCCAACACAATCTCGACGAGACGAAGCCGCAAAGACATGGCCCTCTTCTGCCACCCCGACGGTACCCAGCCAATGCGGAGCAACTCCGCCGAAAATGCGGGGTAAATCCACAGAGACGACGCCGTAGCGTCAAGCTTTAATCTTTGCCGCTCACCCCTCCAGAGCCCCACAACGGCAGTTCCTGTTCTGTGGTTTGGCTCTTGGGTCCGGGGATGTGTTGGGGTCGGCAACGGCGAGGGGCGGGGCTATTGCAGATAAGATTCGATACTGTGACAGCACAATATTGCCGGGTTCCCCATATCGTCAACACGTCAAGTCACAATCACGAAGCTAGATGCGACGGGATCAATGGACTAACAATCATCTTCTCTTGTTCACAGGTCCCCGAGCTCCTGGGTACCACCGAGAATGAGCTCGGCATCCGCAAGTGGCTCGAGGAACAGGGCCACACCCTGGTCACCACTTCCGACAAGGAGGGTGAGAGCTCGACCTTCGACAAGGAGCTCGTAGACGCCGAGATCATCATCACCACCCCGTGGGTCTATCCGTCCCCATCCATGCCATAAAGCAACCCAAAGCGGGGTTGTGAAACCCCCCTGAGTAACGAAAAGCAAGCTAACACAATCTCGCGACACAGCTTCCACCCCGGTTACCTCACCGCCGAGCGCCTCGCCAAAGCCAAGAACCTCAAGCTCGCCATCACCG
>JAXQGT010000300.1:0-13326 GCA_037040375.1 Basipetospora sp. M8501
TGTCAAGGAGTTTCTGCACTTTGGGCCCGGTTTGGCCCACGTACTCTCCGATGAGAGCGGTCGCCGATGTTTCTTCGACGTGGGCGTTGGCTAGGAACCCCATGTCGTAGAATATCTTGCCCATTTTTCTCGCAGTAGAGGTCTTGCCGGTACCTGGTGGGCCCTTGAAGAGAAAATTGAAGGGTATGTTCTCGCGCGGATCCAACCCGTGTTTCCTCATCGCCCTGACATGCCCCTGGTATCCCTCAAGCTGCGCCACAATACGCTCACATGCGACCGTATCCTTGAAAAGCAGCCGTACGTTCGTGTCGCTTCTCTCGACCCTATCATAGTTCTCGTCAAAATCGATGGGCTCGAGAAGGCTGTGTTTGTCTGTCTTCCCGCTAGAGAAACGCTTTTGATGTCGCGCCTTTGCGGAGTCGAGTAGAATATCAATCTCACCCGCGTTGCCGAAGTTCGGTCTATTACGAGACCTATCGAGAACTTCCAGCGCAACTCTCCTCCCCTTGGCTGTTGTCTTGAAGCCCGCCTTCTTCAGCTTGAAATCGAGGATTCTTCCGAGCTCTTCCTGATTGAAGTCTTCAAAGACAAAGGCCGAAGCCATAGGGAAACGGCGGCTAAGCCCGGGGTTCACGTTCTGAAACATCTTCTCCATCTCCTCCTTGTACCCCAAGAGAAGTACACAGCGGTCCTCACCCGGTGTGCTCTGCACCTCAGCCACAATGGTGTCGACAACGGCGGTCTTGTACGGGTCGGAGAATGAGCCGCTGTTGGTTCCGACATACAAGCCGTACGCCTCGTCGATGACAAGGACTTTTCCGGCGGTCGCGGCGAGAATCCCCTTGGTTTGCTGCTCGGACTGTCCTAAGTGTGCCCCTACAAAGTCTGAGGGGTTCTTCACAATGACTAGAGAGGGTTAGCAGAAGACCGTACACATGATTACTTCCTAGAGGAAAGAATTACCTTCTCCGTTGGAGAGCAGACCCAATTCGACGAGTATCCTGCCATAGATCTTGGCGACTGTTGTCTTGCCTGTGCCCGGTGACCCAAGGAACACTTTGTTGAGACTGTACTCGATAAGCGGCTCCTCCGCCAGCTCGCGCTGGTAGTTAGCCTTAATCGTATCGAGAAGAACTTTGACGGTCTCCTTGACCGCCTGAAGCCCAATTAAATCGTTGAGATCTTTCCACGCCTTGGACTCTCTGAGGGCTGCGCTAGGCTCGGGACCGATGAGATCCTCTTTTGTGAACAAGAAGTCGTCCGGGGCGACTCCAGCGCGTCTTTCTTTCCGGATACGCTCCGATTGCCTGTTACAGATGCGCACCAGGGCGTTCTCCACATCACGAGCATTTCCAAAGCCTTCACGGCCCCGCCCCCGACCAAGCCTCCGGGCCACGATACGGCAGTATAGGCCTTTTATGCCATCTTCTGCCTGCATCTGGCCCGCAAACTTATCAAGGATCTTGAGCTCCAGTATCCTTAGCAGTTCGTCGTCGCTATAGTCTTCGAATTTCATCTGAACGGGGAACCGGCTCGGCAGACCCGGATTGTGCGCGAAGAAAGACTCCATCTGCTTGTCGTATCCCGCAAGCACGAAGACGATCTTGCCTGTGAGGTTCTCGACCTCGGCAAGAAGAAAGTCTAGCACGGCTTTCCCCCCGGGACTGTGGCCCGACGTGAGCTGGTAAGCCTCGTCAATGAAGAGGACGCCACCGCCCTGGTTGAGCATGTTATCCAGGAGCGTCTGACAACCCTGAACGCCGAGGGCGGACAGCTTTGAGCCCGTAGTCTCCTCAAATACGGTGCCAGGAATGAGGCCCACGGAGGAGAGAAATCTGCCATAAATTCGCGCCACCGTCGTTTTCCCTGGTTCAAATGTTAGACCCCCAGCGTGAGGAGAAGAATTCCGGTATAAGCTTTGGTATAGACTCACCTGTCCCAGGGTTGCCCAGAAGACTGCAGCTGAAGCGTTCCTTAGACAGCGAGATACCCTGTCTGATAGCGATATCAAGCCGGGATTTGGTTTCGAGGAAGGTCTGCTTGACCGCTTCGAGGCCTATCATCTTCATCAAGGCATCAATCGGCTCGCTAAAGTGCCCTTCAGACTTCTTCATCCTATTCCACTCCTTATTTGCACCCTGCTGTTCGCAATGCGGACTTAGGTCCGTGTCATGCGGCTTCTCGACCTTCACCCGTTGTTTCTGCGCTGACTCCCGGCGGTCGACACGTTCCTTTTCCATCAACAGGGCCTCCTCTGTTCTCTTTCTAAGCTCCTTGAGCTGCTGAAGAGTCGCTTTTTCCCGCTCGAGTGTGCGCTGCTGATCCTCTTCTTCGGCCTTGTACTTTTTTATTCGCCGCTCGCGGTCGATTTCGTCCTGGACTATGTCTAGGTCTCGTTTGTACGCGGCCTGTTTGGCTCTGCGCTCTTTCTCAAGCTTTAGGTCACGTTGTGCCCTTCGCTGCGTGGCTTCATCCTCCCTCTTACAAGAATGACAGAATTCCTTCTGCTGACTACATTGCACTTTGGAGTTGTGCCCCCTGCCACAGACTATATCCGTGAGGTACGTACATGCCACCTTGGAATGGTCTTTAAGTCTGTGACAGCTCCGGGTACACTTGTGTACTCCGCAGCTCAGCGGCTCGTCACTATCAACCGAATGGATTAGTGGCTGCTATCTAATGGGCAAAAGAAGGCAAAGAAGGTCTCTACCCTTTGTAGCAAGGGGCTCCTACTTACCAGGGCTTCTCACATCCTCCATCCGGACACTTCTTGTCAAAATCCTCAGGCGATCTTAAGAGTGTCTTGGTATCTGGGTGCTGCTGACACTCAACTGGCACTCCATCGTGAAGGTGGTTTCCCTCCTTCAGGAGGTTGAAGAACTTGGTCCAGAGCTCATGGCCCTTCTTACTTTTCAAAAAAGTGTCCATGTGGCCGAATATAATGACAGCCTGTCGGGCTCTGGTGAGGAGCACGTTGAGCCTTTCTGGCGAGGAAAGAAAACCAATATCGCCCTTTGAGTTACTCCTGGTCAAGGAAATGATGACGATGTCGCTTTCCTCACCCTGGTAGTTATCTGCGAAACACATTAGCAACGCCTCGTAGGGTAGCGGTAGAAGACATTCCCATACCAACAGTCGAAATCCGAAGCTGTTGCTTTCCCACTCTGGACGCCGCATCCGTCACAAGCCCGGCCCGACGAAGCTCGTACGAGTCAAGGTCCGTAAGAAGCGGGTCCACGTCTCTGCTGAGAAACGTTCGCAGGAGCTGTAGCTGGGCAAGGTATGGACACAAAACGACGAGATTGCTTGTCTTGTATCCCTGCTGGCCTAGGTACCGCACCAACTTGAGCACCATGGTCGCCTCCCATGTGTTCTGTCTGCTCATAGAAGACCCCATGTCGCGCCTGTCTGCGAGTGTAGCAATGTCCTCCTCGGGATTGTCGTGATTGACAAAGATGACCCTACCAGAGAGTCCACCAGGCTTTGCACGCAGGACGGCTTTAGAGCTGTCCTCCAGATCCGGGTAAGTCAATGCTCGGGGGATACGAGAAATTTCGGGATGCATGCGATGCTGCGTCGTTAGCACGGCATATGGATGGCCTTGCAGGATGAGCCTTTCGAACAGAGACCGGTTCAGGTCATATCCAGTGCCCTTCTCAACGGAAAGCTCGTAGTTATTGATCTTAGGCCGAAGCTGCTTGTGGTCCCCGATGAGTACCAACTGGGAAACGCTCGGCGCTAGTGCTGCAAGCACATGGGCTTCCAAAATCTCTCCTGCCTCCTCAACGAGAACAATGACCGGGCTCGCAGAGGTAATCAGGCCCTGGTATTTGGCGGCCGCGGTCGTCGTGCAACCGATGACTTTTTTTTCGCGCACGTAAGCCTTCTTTGACGTAGTGTAGAGAGATTCAAGCAGCCTCTGCTTCTCTGTGAACTTTTCCCCCAGCTCTATAATGTGCTCAATCTGCTCGTTCCTTATAGCCACGAGCCAGCCATCTCGCAAAGCGAACCGCTGGGCACGGGGGAGTCTCCAGAACTTGTTCGATTCGCCTTGTAATTGTTTCCTAAAGGGGCTTGGAAACTTCATCCGCAGCCACTTGTCGAGAAGGAAGCCTGGATCTATCAGCTTTCCATTCTTGCCCGCTGTCCTGAACCCATCGTCTGGCTCTGTCGGGACGAGGAGTTCTTCGTACGCTCCAGGGTTGTTGAACTCGAGGTGCTCCAAAATCTCCACAGCGCCGATTTTGACGCCTAGACGATCAACCCTCTCTCCAAGCTCATTCTCAATCTCGGCTATTTCTCCGCGGAGAGCATTTATGGCGATCCAGTCAAGATGGGTGTGCTTGCGTGGTAGTCCCCGCTGATCCAAAAGCAATGACTCGGTGGCTGGCGTTGATCTGGATCCAAGGCGTACCATGTCTGATTTGGAAACACCAATCTTCATGAGGTCTTCCAAGAACTGGTCCAGGGCATGGTTGGTATAGCTAAGGATAAGGATGCGGAGGCCTAGCTGTAGGACTATCTTTACAAAGAGGGCTCCTACGTAAGATTTTCCGGTGCCTGTAAAAGAAGGGGTCAGACGTTAGCGACGGTTTCTTCTTTTGCATCGCACCAGCTGGCCCGGGAAGAGGCAGGCGATAGATACCATGCGAAGTGAAAGTAATATGCGGCACTCATGACATACCTGGGGGACCCTGGATGACACTCACGCCACGACTAATGGCATGGACCAAAGCTTGCCGCTGAGCATGATCGACAGGATGCCCGTTTATTTTGTAGGTTCCACCCTCACTATCCGATTTCAGTTTGGTCAGGCAGGCTTGGAGCTTTGGGTTCGTTTGGAAATCCGTGTGAGTCGCGGATGGGTTGAGCAAGTAGTCATCGAGGGGAAGCTCTTTGATGCTCTTCAATGTTTCGAGAATGGGCTCGTAGGCAAATACGGATGTGTCGACAAGTAGGAAGTCTAGCTTCTTTGAAGAAAAGCAGGCATTCATGAGCTGTTTTAGGGTTTCGAGATGCGGCAGTTGAATCTCCACGACGGGTGGATCAGCACTGAGTTTGTCCTCATCTCTCCAGATGAAGCCAAAGGACACGAGCTCCTTGCTGTAGTAAAAGGCGCCAAAAGACTGATGTTTCAAGAAGGCGCTGGTGTCGCGGAGGAAAGCTCTTCTCTTGTCTGGCTTCAGCTTTAGAAGCCTCTCTAGACCAGTCTTGCAGGAAACCTCAACCGACACCCGGCCCTTTGGATTGGAGTTGGTGCGGAATGTTATGCCGAGAACCGTCAGCTGTCCTAGAATCAAACCGGTCCTTCGGCCCCTCTTACTACCGGACGTCATCTGTTTGATATCATCGCGGATTTCTCCGTTCATGTCCTCTCGCAGCAGCCTGAATTGGTTATCCAGATGAATTCTTGCGCGGTCTTCCAAGGGGGACGCGGCAACCTCTGCTGCGAGTCGAAAGAACGGCATCTCTGTGTACAACAACTCATCTCGGGAAGGAAAGATGGAAATTTTGCGGTAGTCTTCGTGGTCATTGTCGTGTCGCCCGCCGGGACCGTTGACTTCACCCGTCAGAGGGCTAGTACCCAGGAGACGCAGGAGTTTCTCGAGCTTGTATGCGTACAGGCGGGTCTGGGTGTTTTCGGACCTGAGGAGTGAGCCGTCATTGATGTCGATCCGGATCTGTGTGATGACCGGGAGCGCAGGTTGGGGCGACATGCACACGAGTTCAAGACTCAGCCAAGCAAGAGCTTCGGCACCCTGCTCTCCCAACTGCTTCTTCTTGTAGTACTGCAAGAAGCTGTCCCAGAAAGTTGACGGTTCCACGATTTCGGCCAGGATATTATTGAGGAAGACGCCCTCGCTGAGATACTTGACGTCCGGGTTGGAGAGGAAGAGTAGGAAACCGACGACATGGGTCTCCATGTACTTGAGACTCAAGTCGCAACGGAGTGCCTGCGCCATGGCGTCTACCCCGTGCTTACTCGCCACGAGGCGCTGAACAAAATCATTTGCGGACTTGGAGAGACGAGCAGCCTGGAGGAAGTGCTGGCCGTCGATGGAAGATTTTACTTTTAGACCGCCATCGAGGAAGAGGCCTAGCTGTTTCTGAAGTCTGAGCTCTCTCTGGCTCTTACCACCCTTTGCAGTGCCATCGGGCGCCATGTTGAGAATCGCGATCGAAGTGAAGGTTCTTGTATCGGATTGAAAGAGTCTGGTCAGAGATCGATTATAGTGAACGCCGAGTGGGGCGAGGAGTCGGCGACGGAGAGGAACAACGGAAACATCTCAAAAACAGGAAGGGAGGCATATATCCCGTTTACATACCCAAGGCCTGGCTGCCTGGTGCATCCGGTGGTTGGCGTAAGGCGAACATGGTAGACTGTGACGCGTAGCATCGCTCTGATGCATCAAGCGAATGGGATCCAATGTTGTTAGTCGTCGGCCTCCCGCATGAAGGCGACAGAACCAACAGAGAATATGACTGGCGGATACCAGAGGGAAACATGAGGAGGCGGCGTGGGGGAGCGCCAGCACCGTTACACGAAGTGTCAAAATATGAGAAGTCAAAGTTGGTTTGACCATAGATATTTGATAGTGTAGGCATCAATCAGGATGCCTACACTACATGTATGATTCGGTGACAACACTATCAATGAAATGTCGATTAAAGACTGCACTGGTGCTCCGGGCTCGGATGGGTGCTCCTTCCAGGTTGATATAACGGGAAGTACTCCCGCGATCATTGACCCCCGTTTTACTTTCAACTTCTGTATGGCGTCTCTATTTTCCATATCTCCAAACCCGCATCAACTCTAGTTGATGCTTTGAAGCTTCTTTTTCCTCTTTTTTCTTCAAAGTAGAAATATTTGAGCGACCATGGCCGCTAACTGGGGCAGTTCGTTTCTTGGGAGGCCGGCATATCAGGCCAAGTCGATGGCTGCTCCCACGCCCGCCCCGGAGCTGGCCCTCGGTCCGTTGGTTCGCAGCATCCTCAAGACCGACCTCCGTGGCGAGGCCAAGAAGTTTATCGAGTTGGGCTTGGCCCGGATCACGGACTGTGAGTTCGTGGCCTCGTTTAATTGGGTTGATAGCCGGGGAGCGCCCAAAATTCTCGTTCCTGGTGAGTTATGCGCGCTTCGCATCGTTGATTCCTGCACGAGCAATAAGAGAGAGCTTAGTGTCCCTACTTTAACGGCACAGGATGAGATATCGTTGTGCAAGCAGCCTGCTGACTATCTGTCACCCCATAGGGACCCCTCCACTCTGGACCCCTCTGAGGAACCCGCGAACGCTCACCCTTGACCAAGGTGACTTCCCCAGGGACAGAAATGGCTACCATTTCCCAAAGCACCCGTTCGAGGCTACTGCCCTCGCGGTCCTAGCCATGCAGCCGGATCCGCCCCGCGGCCGCGGAATCTCCGTAGTTTGCAGCTCTAGCACTCTCGGCCACATCGTCTCGTTTGTTCACGAGCCAGGGTCCCGACCCTTTCGGATGCTCGTCGAGGTCGTGGAGGGTGTCATGCACCTGTTCCGCTTAGACAACAAGCCAGATGAGCTCATTGACGGGGTTGTAGGGTACGGCCACTCGTTTCCACAGTCATACACAACTTGGCCTCACGAGGCGAAGGGATCGACGTCCCATCAGCGCGTTGTGCGGTACAAGCTCGGAGACCTGAACATCCTGCTGAGGTACGAGGTAGACGGCTTCCTACCCGGCTCAGGTCCTCGCCTCACGTCGTCCGCCACTCGAGATCTCAAGCCATCTGTCGACCAAGTCGCGAAGCAGATGGCAGACTCGAGCATTGCCAGTAGGGTCGCAGATCACCAGACATCGAACATCGAGTTGAAGAAATGCGGCTCCATAATTCCCCAGTCATCCCTATTCGATGTCAAGACCCGATCCATCAAGAAGAAGCTAGACAAGGACCTCCTCATCAGGGAACAGGTACCCAAGCTTTGGAGGACCCAGACACCGAACTTCATCCTCGCCTTCCACGAGCGGGGCCGCTTCAACGACAGTGACATCGCCATCAACAACGCCGCTGATAGGATCAAGAAGTGGGAGGCTGAGAACCGAAATGACGTGGCGCAGGTGATCGCGCTTCTCCACCGCCTCCAGAAAGAAGTGGCTGCCATGCCTAATCAGAAGATGGAGATCAGATTGACTGAAGAGGGGGGCCTTGAGCTCCGAAAGCAGGCTATAACAGCAGAGGCCCTGTCTCCCGCCGTGAGGGCGGATTGGGAGGCCTGGCTGCGAGGAAAGTCTACCGCTGAAGACCTGGGCGAGGAAGAAGTCAAGATACTCCGGGGAGTGGCAGGAAGTTCCCTGTCATGGGGGGAAGAGCCGGAAGGGGATGAGACTATACCTTTTGTAGCGCCGAGGACTGCGGTTATTGTGGTCGCTGTAACTACTGACTAGTAAGGTGTTTAGGGATGGCGTCTCAGGGTTGGAGGGCCGGTGCAAATATGCCAGGTTGATTGTTTGGCTACATACCTGCTTTGAGTGTTTACAACCCCGTAGGAGGTAGGGGGATGCCAAAGTCTATGTACGGCCAGATGGAGCATCGGGACAACATGGGTCGCAAGATAGCTTTGGATGGGCAAAACTCATTCTGAAGTTTCTGAAATCGATATCGGAATTTCGACCGCAACTTTAATCGCAGTTGCTTTGGACGATTTGATGTCCGCTTGGTCATACCGCATGTATAGTTCTTTCTTGTAGAAGCCAGATTTGGTGATGAGGATATCAACAACGTACACTAGGTCCAGCACGGGTGAAGGGGGATGAGGTCAACGGCGGGGCTTAGTATTAACGGGAAAAAAAAGAAGGTAAAAGTGCAGGATAGTACCATATAGATAAGAAGGACGAAACCCCCTGAAATTGAAGAACCCTCCTTGCAATGCTATGCAACCGACGCAAGCCTGGAAATAAAAGTAATAGAACGACGAAGAAGAAGAAGACAACGCGATTGCTTTACCGTTCACCCCGTATTAAAAGTCAGAAATCCCTGCTGCCATTACTCCGTCAGGCCCGCCCCATATTCTCTAAGCCTCCCTGGATATTGTACTCCAACATTATATAGCTACAGATCAAGGGTAGTGAGTGAGACCCCTCTGATGATCTTCACCTCGAACGGAATGGGAACAACCACGACTGGCCCTAAAAGTGGCGAAGAGGCTCCGATTTCTCGCAAGTGAAGAGGTTGATATGGGTATCGCCGCGGGCCGAGCACGCCAGGATCGGCCTGTGAGGGTGGAAGGCCGTGGCCGCTATGGGCGAGCCCCTGTTCTGCTGAAGGAAGCTCGAGTAAGGCTCGATACGTGAGAGCTCGTGGCCGTCAAAGTTGAACACCTTCGCTGTGTACGCCGAGGTTCCGCTACAACAAGTATTAGGATCTTCGCAACTCCCAGCTCGACTTGGAAAAAGGGGGTGGAGTTTCAACTTACACTGCAAAGACGGGCAAATGCTCGTGCACGCTCGCCGTCATCAGCGTGTCCCGCGTTGCCTGGTACACGTGCAGAGGCTTGTCCATCCGGATGTCCCACAACTTGACCTTGCCATTCCTGCTCGCGCTCAACAGCTCCCGCTGCCCGCCCCTCTGCATGTGAACCGCCTTGATCCACTGCCGGTCCTCATCCTTCCATTTGCGGACCATGGACTCCTGAGGCCTGTTGCGCAGATCGAATACGCGAACCGCCCCGTCGCCGAACCCCGCGACAAAGATGTTGCCCGTCATCTGATCTGACGTGAGGGACGTCACACACGAGCCCGACCGTGCAGGTATGTCCATGGTACACGTCTCCTTGGCCGCGTACCACACCCGGATGACGCGGACGTCTCCCGCCACCAGAACGCGGCCCGAGACCTGCTGCCAGTCAAACACCATGCCCGAGTTGACCGTGCTAGGGACCATGTCCGTCAGCGCGCGCCACGCGGAGGCGAGCTCTATCTGCTTCTCGTTTT
This sequence comes from Basipetospora sp. M8501, assembly GCA_037040375.1. NCBI lineage: Eukaryota > Fungi > Ascomycota > Sordariomycetes > Microascales > Basipetospora > Basipetospora sp. M8501. Next base: position 9,967 of record JAXQGT010000300.1, read on the forward strand.
CGTAGTTTTTGTAGACTCTGATGACGCCATCCGACGAGCCGGTCATGAGGAACCCCTGGTCATCCTCATTGATGAATTTGATATCGCTGATCCGCGATCCCTCCGGGTTCCCGTTTGAGAACCTTGCCAGCCGCCCTTGCTTCTTCCAGTCCCAGATCGAAACGGTGTTACCGTCGTCTGCGACAGCGAGGTGGTCCTCGTACTGGTGGAAGGTCATCTTCGCCGGTTGGATACTGTTGTTGAGCATGACGAGTTGATTGTTCCATTTGTGGCTGCCCGCATACTGCTTCTGGGGCTGCGTCTCGCGAAGGATGTTCTCATTTCGGGACCGGCGCCAGAGGCGCTCGTTGTATTCCGTGCTACCCGGCTCATCAGACTCGTTGTTCTTCATCTGGGGTTCGCGGAAGTATTCGATAGACCAGTCGAGAAAATCGCTCTTTAGTGGCAAACTCGGTGGTGCCGAGAGGTCTCGTGCCTCGAAGCCGCCAGAGACCGGCTCTCTGGCAATATGATAGCGCGCGGCGGTATACGCCACGTCATTCTGTTCGGGGGGCAATTTCGCCAACCCCGGAGATGATGGGAGCTTCATGGAAGTGCTCCTGATATTCGGCGGTGGCTGTGCTGGTGTCTGATTCGACTTATCTTCGCCTCCAAAAGGCGAGAACTGGAAAAGCAGGCTGGCAGTCCTACGAAGAAGGCCCGGCGATGGGAGGGGAGGGGTGTTGCGCCCGCCTGTGCCGCTGACAAGGCTGGACCTTTGGCTGCCTCTGGACTTCCATTTGCCTGTTGCCTTCCTTGCTTTTCGCTGCAGCTCCTCGATCAAACTGCGAGCCTGTGTCCCAACGGATGACTGTAGTACAGCATTGTGTACATAGTCGACAACAGTCGTCGTCGCGTCCTGAACTTCTGGATTGGGGTCAACGCTCATGACGAGCGCATGCTTCCAGCAAGCTGCAAAAATGGTGTTGTGGGATAAGCCGTGAGCGGTCGGCTTGATGCTTCCGTCTGGTTCTCGGTTCTTAGGACGAGCGTAATGGAGGCCCATCTTGTGTTCCAGGCCGTCTTCCTGTGGCGGGTATTGCAGATACTCCTTTTCCTCCAGGAGATGCTCAAAGGCGGCCACGACAAATTTGTTCTCGTAACGGAGAACGAAATGGGACAGAAAAATGACGAACTCCTTGCGGACCATTGGACTTCCGTCGTTTGCCATGTCGAGGATAGTCCAGGCGACAGACTCCTCCATCTTTGCAACCTCATCCGTCAGGTCTGGGATGCCAAGGAAAGTCGTCATGGCGTGAAGCATAGCAGCCCGAACCTCACAAGCAGGGTCCTTGGCAAGCAAACAGAGCTTCCCGTGCGCATTCTCACGGATGCCTCGCCATTTCGCCTCCTGATAATCCTGCCACAGCTGGCTGATGCAAAGACAAGCCCATTGGCGCAGAAGCGGGTTCTCCTCGTTGTGCAGGTGGGCGAGACACTGCGACATGATACTGGTATCATTGCAATTGCGCTGGCCAGCGGGATGGTTCTTGCACACCATGGCTAGGATAAAAGCGCACATCGCCTTGTGCTCGTCGGAGTTCACAATGGGCAAGTACTCCGACGGTCGGAGGACCTGGACGAAGTAGTTATACCCGCTGTCTTTGATGAGATCCTGCTGGCACGAGATGTCGACGGCCAAAATCCTCGTCCAGATGTAAACCATGACCGCCTTCAACTCTAGGGCAGTCGACTGGAGCAGTTTGAGCACGTAAGGAAAAATCCCGATGCTCAGAGCCAGTTCGACTGCCCAGGGGCCTAGGTCCAGGAATTTACTGAGCAACACCAAGGCCCTGACTCGGTGATGCTGGCTAAGTAGAACCTGGAGCACTACAGGCAACTGCTCAGGCGCGCGCTGGGAGATGGCAGCCCCGCGCTCCAAGTAAATCTCGAATGCGGTCAGCTGTTCGGTGAAGAAGGTCGAGTTTTGATACTCGTACTCGATGCCCTCATTCTCTTTTCTCTCCAGCATGGGCAGTTGCGCCAAAGCCATGTCGACAGCGAGATCCCAGCTTTGCCAAAGAGGATGCTGGCGCGTATCCGGCAGTTCGGGATATGACTGAGGATGACAACCGTACACAGACATTATGCGTTGCGCAAGGAGAAAATTTCGGAAAAGTGCTGCCACCATGAGGTCCTGCCTGAAGAACTTGCGGAACAGATGTCGGGGGAGGGTAGTCCAAGCGATAGTATCAGTGATGGCCGTAAAAATCCAGTTAAGCTCGCCCAGGGGTGTTCGACGCTCTTGCAGGCGACCAGGGAGCTTCTTTGCTCTTTCTGGCGTTATTGATGTTTTCAGAGGGTTCTGGAGAATGAAGAACCAGAGCGCCATCTCTATGGGAGTGGTAAGGCAGCAAGTGAAGAGGTCAGCGGGGAGTCGAGGGTTCGTAGGCAGGTTTTCCTTGACGGCGCATGCCGCAAGGTGGATGTAGGGCCTGTAGTTGATCTTGTAGTGATTAGGGTCCTGCGCCGCCGCCGCCTCCTCCTCCTGCTCGTGCTTCTCGACGAACCGACAATAGTTGTTGAGGATATTGCCCGCCTCTGAGCAGTCCCAGATGAACATCGTTGGCGCCTGGAGCCAGTGTTGGAGGTCGTAAAGCGAGACAGGTATGTACTGGGTGTAGGTTTTGTTGAAGACCCATATCTCACCCGAAGCCGTGGGCTTGGGTACGCCATGTCCATTGTAATGGAAGAGCACACGCTCGTCTTTGGCGTTCTTGCGCAGAGATATGCAGAATTTTTTCGTCTCCTCGACGGAGGGGTCCAGGTACTGCTTATAACGCGTACGGATGGCCAGAGTTTCGTACTGGGCTTGTAGAGACTTTCCTATGTTCTCCAAAGCCTTCTGTACGGGGGGGACGGTTGGGTCAGTCCAAGCTTCCAATTTGGCACCGGGATTCGTCTTCAGCTGGTCGGGGGGCTCGACTCCAATGTTGAGGCACACGGCGAGAGCTGCAGAGACTGTCTTTAATCGGTCGCGCATGCGCCAGTCTTGCAGTTGGTAAGCGGGGGACTTCGGCTTTCCGGTCGTCTCATGACGTTTGTCGGTGAAGTACATATACCATGTCTGGTAGGCATAAAAGAGTCAGTCTTGGAGGAACCTCATATGGCTCTGGGCGAGAAGGGCACAACATACACTAGCCAATTGCGAGATAATGTCTTCTGACTGGTAGTGATCTTCAAAGCCATGTCTCGCTCCCCAGTTGTAGACCTCTTCATCGGCCAGCTCGTGGTCCTGGTCATCTGTACGAAGGACATGTTCACTTTTGGAGCGGAGAAGATGTGGCTTCGCGGGCCGGTTGCCCGGGCTCGAGTGTGTCG
>JAXQGT010000301.1:0-13157 GCA_037040375.1 Basipetospora sp. M8501
GAATACCGTCTGTTTCGACCCCGACCGCAACGAGTTCACCTGGACGCTTGGGATGGCCCAATCCCCTGGCGCCTCAGGCGGCGAGTTTATCACCTTCCACGTCAAGCGCCACCAGGGGAAGTGGAAAGCCTCGTCTGACGAACTCGACGCGGCGCTGTCGTTATGGCTGTACGCCGTCCATACCCTGGAGAATAACGTTCAGCGTGGCGAAGGAGAGAAGCAGAAAACTGAGGACAAGGGCGAGTCAACGGATGACGCGTGGCTGCGAGCCAAGGGCTCGCTCGCAAAACCCAGTCTCCGACTACTGGGGACAAAGACAGAGGCTTTGTGGCAGGACTTACAGTGGTGGGTGCCCGAAGGGGCGTCCCAAATCGTCGAAGTTGAGGCCGCCAAACGGGATGAAAGCGTTATAGCAGATGTGGAGTGCCATCGCGTTGTGGGATTCGCATCGGAACCCGGGTTTCCCCTCGACTGCCCTGCATGCGGAAAGGAAGCAAATGTGGGGTTTGTCCTTCAAGATTCGGCATCCAACAATAAGCCTGATTCTACCATGCTATGTCACGCAGCTCGGTACACTTCTTCTCATAAATCTAGAGACGATGACTCGGATCTTGAAAGCGATGACTCCCACTTAGATGACGGTGACTGCAAGGCTGCAGACTCTTCTATGCGACACGCTATCTTGGGAGTTGAAAGATACAGCCCACTGCAGACGTTATATGCTCAGCACATGTTTTCTGCCTTCATGCGGGCAGCAGCGAAAGCCATGAGACCCATGACCGGCAAGGCAGATTTACAAGCGGTAGAGACAGACGAAGCGGGTGGTCCTACGAGGTGGCAGACGTTCACACTTCAAGATACGCAGCTGTCCAAGATGACTCGCGGCATTGAGAGCACCGGGCTCTCGAGCTTGGAAGAAGCGTACCTTTGCATCATCCCACCGCTCAGTATCGAGGGGAAGCTGCCGGGCCTCGATGCCATCATCGACGTAGCCCGAAAGCAAGCAATGTCTCATCAACAACTTGGACATTGGCGCGAGGCTGCCAATGCTTACACGTGGCTCTTTCGAAAGGCATACATGTTTCCGGGACAGGACGACGGTATCCTGATAAAAGCTACTGCGCTGTTTGTGGAATATCAGAAAGCACTTGCTCGTACTGTCAAACTATGGAAAGACCAACGGTTTGATAGGCGGGAAACCATTATACTAAAGACACTGCACACTAGGGTGAACAAAGTGCTCCCCGAAAATGGAACTGTTCGTCGTATCCGGGAGGCCCTCGAATACTTATATGATAAACAGCGCTGGAGACAGGAGGCTAAGGAAGAGGCGGCCGAGAACCCTAGCGAAGGTGGCAAACATTACCTTGACCAAGACACAGAGGGTGGAGAGCATATGGCCCAAATACTCAAATACACAGACCGCCATAGGGCTGCTTGTGTCGAGTCTGATTTTTTCGATCCGGATCAACATTTCCGCGACAACAAGGGGAAATTGAATGAGAAGGATATTCTTGAATGGGCGCCACTCCACTACTTATGCTCGAGGGCGCCCACTAAGAAGACCTCCACAATTTTAGAAGCGTTGTTGAAATTACGGCCGGAAATTAATGTGAAGAACATAGGCGGACGGACACCGCTACATTATGCATGCCAGCATCCCGACGTCTCGACCATACAGGCTCTCCTGCGAAGTGGTGCAGAGATAAACAGTCGAGATATTGAAGGAAGAGTCCCGCTACACGAAGCAGTAATCCATGGCCAGACAGACGTTGTGAGGTCGCTAATTGAATCCGGGGCAGATATCAATGCTGTGGATGGCCTAGGAAGGAGTCCCCTGCACTGGGCTGCATTGACCGAATCGAAGGAGTTGGTCGAGCTTCTGAAAGATGCGAACGTCAAGTTGCGTGATCATGATGGGAGAACCGCGTTACATCTAGCAGCTATGGGAAAGGAAGGCGGAGACCAAAAAGGTCAAAAGGCTGTGGTTCAATATCTCGTTCAAGTTGGGAGCGATATAGCAGCGAGGGATAGGCGCAGTCAGACCCCGCTCCACTGGGCTGCCCGGCACGGGCAGACAGAGGTCGTTCGGTGGCTCGTTCGAGAGGCAGGGGCTGATCGAAACGCAAGCGACAGTGCCGGCAGGACCCCGCTCCATTGGGCTGCCCAGGATGGGCAGAAGGAGGTCGTCCGGTATCTTCTGAGTGAGGCAGGGGCCGATTCAAACGCAAACGGCAGTGCCGTCTGGACCACGCTCCATTGGGCTATCCGGGACGGGCAGAAGGAGATGGTCCAGTATCTTCTTAGCGAGGCAGGGGCTGATGTAAACGTAAGGGATAGAGTCGGCGAGACCCCGCTCCATTGGGCTGTCGCGTACGGACAGACGGAGGTCGTTCGGTACCTCGTTCAGGCAGGGGCCGATCTAAATGTAAGGGACAGTGACGGCGAGACCCCGCTCTATCGGGCTATTCTGGACGGGCATACGGAAGTCGTTCGGTGCCTCGTTCAGGCGGGGGTCGATATAAACGCAAGCGACATTGACGGTGGGACTCCGCTTCATTGGGCCGTCCTGTACGGGCAGTCGGAGGTCGTTCGGTACCTCGTTCAGGCAGGGGCCGATCTAAACGTAAGGGACAGTGACGGCGGGACCCCGCTCTATCGGGCTGTCCTCTACGAGCAGACGGAGGCCGTTCGGTGGCTTCTCCAGGCAGGGGCCGATGTAAACGCAAGCGATAATGACGGCCGGACCCCGCTCCATCGGGCTGCCGGGGGTGGGCAGACGGACACCGCTCGGTGGCTCCTTCAGGCAGGGGCCCAAGTGAACGCAAGCGACCATAACGGCCGGACCCCGCTCTATTTGGCTGCTAGGTTTGGGCAGACGGGGGTCGTTCGGTGGCTCATTCACGAGGCAGGGGCCGATCGAAACGCAAGCGACATTAACGGCGAGACCCCGCTCAACCGGGCTACCAGGAGCGGACATACGGAGGTTGTCCAATACCTTCTTCAGGAGGCGTTGGCCGAACAAGCGTGACCCTGTGAAGGAATGAGAGCAGCGAGTACATGGTTTAAGAGCGACCGGGGCGCCCATAGCGCTCATAATAGCGTGGGTCTGATAGCGTCAAAACCCCTTTATCTTTCGGTTTTGTCCATATTTCCTTACCATAGCATAACACCAGAGGAGTTCGAGGGGAGACATGCCTATATAGGTGTTGGGGTTGCCTGACGTTAAGATAATGTGGTTGTGTTCTACTGACAACTTTGTAGTGGCTAGGCCCGCAAAAGGTCTTAGATCAATTGAGATGGGTACAATGTAGCCTCTCTCTCGGTATACTGACTCAATCACATAACTTCGCATTGTTTGCTATGGAAAAGTATGGTAGTTGAGTGGCACAACATGAAGTTTCCAGTTGGATCAAGCCGAGAGGCTCTAGATGCGTGCTCTGTTGTAGTGCTTTCAGGGCTGCAAACATTACATGTGGGGTTGATTGAGAACCAGCAAACTACAGTAGGGTTGTCGAGATACCCCGTACGATCTTGGCGAGTTGACGCGTTTTCCTAGTCTCAAGTTTCAGTATGGGTCTCTATGGTCTCGAGTCCTGAGCGTCTACAGTATGTGTTTGCCTAGGCATGAAGCCAAGCCATAATTTGAACCGTGTTGAAACTGCCACGCATTTTCCCCAGGTCGCCATACATGTGGTGCTAACCCACACATCCAGACTTACGTATCTTTTTCCCAGTTCTGTGCCACTGAGTCGAACCCTTGCGCTCTATACGTTCTCCAGACTGCAAAGAACAGGATTTTTCTTGCTCGGCCGTATATGGGGTTCCACGCCTTTCGTGACCACCCCTGAAACATTTTGAGGCAATGATGGCTAGCTGGATCAAATCCATGTAAGTGATCCCAAGCTTCTTCTCTAATCATGCCCAGACTAATAATATATCCAAGCGTCCGAAGTCCGACATGTATTCACCACCATCTAGTGTTTGAGCTCTATAGGGGTATCCAGACTGGCTAGTCCCCCTCTTCGCCCCATATGAGAGTACGGTCTCTCACCACATTCCACCCCAGTATGGGCGTGGCCAAAAGCCACGGTTGATACACCCGAGTGGTACGAGACACCTCTGAGTCTGATGGGCACAGCTTGATCTTATGGATGCGCAATCCCGGCGGTGACTAGAGGCACAAGACCCGAGGAAAAGATAGTGTTCTTCCAACTCAAAGATCTCACTCGGAATATATATATGGGCTCCATCCCCCATAGGTCCTTGAAAGACCGTGACGATTCGAAGGGGCGGTCACTGTCGGATACTATACTGACCGAAAGGTCCAGACTCCCACGACACATACTCACGTTGACCATACACAGAAAGACATTGCGTCCTGCAAAGGCAGTAGGTGAGAAAGACTTGCTCGCATATGTATTTCCTTGCTCTATGAGATATTTCCGATAATGCGGATTACTGAGAGAGGAGTTGGCTTCGGCTGGAGAAGGCCTGGGAGCTTAAAGCTTGTTTAATACTCTCATGGCGCAATACTATCTGCCATTTGCCGGATTGGGCCGGTGCGAAATGGTATTGCTGGCGAACAACAAACACTAAACTCTATATCAACGCACATACAGGCTGCAGCGCGACTACTAGGCTTCTCTCAGGATTAGTCTCCATAAAAACCCTTCCCGGATCAACATCGACTATTCTCACACTCAACAAGCTATCCATCCATTCCCTTCTAAAGCGGTTCAATTCAGACTGCCCGTCACCTAGACCGTACGGCATACGCACCTCACGTGGTCCACGGGTATTTGGGACGAAACTAGACCCGGTATCATACAGGCCGGTCGTCGTTGTCGTACTTATAGAGGCCTCAGCCTTCGGAGCCGCCGCCATTGTACACTCACCACCATGAACATATCGAATTCAGCATGATTGCGCGCTCATCTTCAAGTAGAGGCTTTGGGCTTCTTTCTACTTATCAGATCGAAGTCACCCACGGCCCAACCGGATAGTCTCTGCCCGACATCCTCTGCCAGGGAGGCGGTCCATGTCCGTCCAGGTAGAGTGTATCTAAGCACCGGTTTCAAGGCGATTCCGTCCAGCGGGATATCAGAAGAGGAGCCTTCCCCGAACTACAAGGCCGAGAGGTATTATTTTGTACGGCTCGGGGAGGTTTTCAAGTCTGGGTACCAGGTGGTCGCGAAGCTTGGCTACGGTATGGGATCAAGTGTTTGGTTGTAGCAGGATCTTAAATCAGTTCATGTTCTGCTACCAGAGAGTTGTTTGGCAACCAGAATCTGGCGACTAATCCAAGGCCCTCTTGCCAACCATTTGATCGAGATTAGGAGTACGTCCTCCTGTCACTCAAGGTTTGCGTGACGGGGAAAGATGTCAACAACGAGTTGATCATATCTAATCGCGTCAAAAATCAATTCCACAGGCGCAGAGCATCCCGGAAAGGAGCGGTTGCGCCTAAAGTTGATCTCATGGCAAGGCCACTCTCATGATATGTGACGTGCACGTTACTGCGCGGGACAGGCGCACGGACTTGGATTGTGCGACTGCGTGTTCTACAGAAATAATAAAGTGATCAAGATGGATGTTGATATACCCATTAAACGTTGATGCCGCCTGTGTTAAGACATCAAATGGGTGAATACCGGTTAGCATTAACGAATGGCCCCGGGTTTTCCGCGCTTGCTGTAAATGTAAAAGGCCAAATGTTAGCGAGGTAGGCGACCTGGACTTACGATCATCAACTGTTTCTCGCTCTTTCCGTAGGGCGTTGAGGAAGGTGAGATGTCCGGGTGTGTGCTCCTTCCCCGGCTTCCAGAAGCCTAAATCTAAAGCAGTGTATTATCACCACATGCAATCCTTGCAATGAATAGAGTAAATACCATAGCTCTCCAGAGAATATCAGGTACATTGGATTCAGACAAGAAGAGGAATACAGAGAATTACTGTACACTTGAGAGACTTGAAGGAATTCCACTTGATCGGACCAGGGCTGCGACTCGGCCAGTGGATCGCAGGTACGGAGGTTGCTATGCACATATGTACGATTATGCTCATATCACGTAGTGGCGCTTACCCCCGGCAGTCTCTACTCCACCCCGCTGCCGTTCCGGAGCCGTAGCTTCCCCAACAGGTCTTGGCGACACCCAAGCTGGAACATAGTTGGGGTAGCCGCACCTGCACCTGCACATGGTCGAGAATCTTCCATGATATCGTGTGCATCGGTTCTCCCTGATTCTCAGCAATACGAGTTGTTAATATCTCCCCGCCTTCCTTATTCCTCGTACGAAGCAGTGATACCATCGATTTTCCATCTTTCAATTGCCCGGCCCATCTCGGCAGCCACTCGGGAACTGTGGATTCCTGCTTGGCCCCATCGCAATGACGTCCAACCACTCACGGGGGCGAATTCACCGGAACGCTGACGACATGACCCGATGCGCAATCGACCGATGTGGCAGTTCGGTCAACAGAAACCGGGAATTATGAGGACAGCAACCAGGAACTAAGCGACCGACAACTAGTGAGGGCTATCCCCACTCCCCGCGGGAAAAGTGTTGAACCCATTTGATGCCGGGAAGCCTGAGCTCCAAACTCAATCGCCCATGGCACGAGCGGGGTCGCTGGCAGTGGGTATAAAGTTGATGCACCCCAGCATACCTGAAAGAACTAGGCCTGCTACAGTTAGTCCATGCTCGAGTACTAGACAGCCAACCTGGGCAGCACAGATTCCTTGGAACTCATTCGGACACGAGCAGCACCGGCTCGACTCAGTATTCCCACCATGAAGTTCCTATCAGCCGCCCTCCTCATTTCAGGATTCGCATTTGTGCACGCTGCGAGTCCTGCAGTGGAATCCCCCAACACTGCAAATCGTGAAGTGTGCCCCGGATACCAAGTATCCGATGTCCAGACTTTCTCGTCTGGACTGACGGCCGAGTTGACTCTCGCCGGTGAGCCCTGCGACGTCTACGGAGTTGACCTGGAAAACCTCGTACTGGAAGTTACCTACGAGACAGGCAAGTTTCCTCCCCCTCGCCCTTTTCAGCACAGCGAGACTAACACAGCGTCCAGAATCCCGCCTCCATGTGAAAATCCGAGATGCCGACCGCCAGGTCTACCGAGTCCCGGAATCTGTCTTTCCCCGCCCGGACTCCCAGGAAGTTGACGAGGAATCCTCCCTTCTTCAGTTCACCTATGAAGAGGACCCTTTTTCCTTCACCGTCACTCGGAGGGACACCGGTGAAGTGCTCTTCGACACGGCTGGATTCCCCCTCATCTTTGAATCCCAGTACCTCCGCCTCCGTACTTCGCTTCCCAAGGATCCGAACTTGTACGGCCTTGGTGCTCACACTGACCCCTTCCGCCTAAACACCACGGGGTACAGCCGCACGCTGTGGAATGCCGACTCGTACCGCGTGCCGGAGGACATGAACCTGTACTCCAGTCAGCCCCTGTACCTCGACCACCGACCTGGTAGTGGCACCCACGGTGTTTTCCTGCTGAGCTCGAACGGCATGGACGTCTTCATTGACGAGGACGAACACGGCCAGTTCCTTGAGTACAACACCATTGGGGGCGTCTTCGACCTGTACTTCTTTGCGGGGCCCACGCCGGCGGATGTGTCGAGGCAGTACGCTCACGTAGCGGGTCTCCCGGCCATGACCCCGTACTGGGGCTTCGGCTTTCAACAGTGCCGCTGGGGGTACCAGGACATCTACGAGGTGGCCGAGGTGGTAGCCAACTACAGCAGGGCGAAGATCCCGCTGGAGACGATGTACATCGACATTGACTACATGGACCGACGTAAGTTTCCTTACTTTACTCCCTTTCTTCAAGCTCATACTCACCCCATGCAGGCCGCGTCTTCTCACTTGACCCGGAGCGCTTCCCGCTGGAAAAGATGCGTGAGCTGGCAGCCTACCTCCATGCTCATGACCAGAAATACATGCTCATGGTTGACCCGGCCGTCGCCCACGCCGACTATCCGCCCTTCCAACGCGGTGTCGATGACGACATCTTCCTCCGGGACCCGGACGACGGCTCCATCTGGAGAGGTGTTGTCTGGCCGGGCGTTGTCGCGTTTCCGGACTGGTTCCACCCTAATGTGACGTCTTACTGGAACCGCGAGTTTGAGCTCTTCTTTAACCCGGAGACCGGTATCGATATCGACGCTTTGTGGATTGACATGAACGAGCCCGCGAACCCGTTTTGTGACTTCCCCTGCGACAACCCGGAAGAGCAGGCCAAGGATTACCCGCCAGAGCCTCCACCGGTGAGGGATCCTCCGCGGCCGATTCCCGGGTTCTCGTGTGCGTTCCAGCCTGACGGAACTCCGTGTGAGGCGTTCGTTGATGGCAATGGCGAGCATGAGGACCAGGTTGATGGGGGTCAGGACGACGACATTAGCATCATCCCCTCACGGGGAATCGCAATGAAGGACCGCGTTCCGACCCTCCTCCACCAGGTAAAGGAGCTCGAGGCCCGATTTGATTCCGAGGACAGCCTCGAGAAGGGCCTCCCGGATAGGGACCTCCTCTTCCCACCATACGCCATCCGCAATACGGCGCCCAACAACGTGACGTGGGCCACAAACAACGGCTCCATCTCAAACCACACCGTCAACACGGACGTCATCCACGCCAACGGACTCGCCGAGTACGACACGCACAACCTCTACGGTCTCATGATGTCGGCTGCCTCTCGCATCGCCATGCTCCAACGGCGGCCCTCGGTGCGACCGCTCATCATCTCGCGGTCTACGTTTAGCTCTGCGGGCACCAAGACGGGTCACTGGCTTGGCGACAACGAGTCAACCTGGGTCAAGTACCGCGCCAGTATCCGGACGATGCTTGCCTTTGCGAGCATGTACCAGGTGCCCATCGTGGGATCGGACGTTTGCGGGTTCGAGCGGAACACCACGGAGACGCTGTGCGCGCGCTGGGCGGCTCTGGGGGCCTTTAGCCCGTTCTACAGGAACCACAACGCCTTCGACCCGGCCCCACAGGAGTTCTACCGGTGGGACGTTGTCACCGAGAGCGCCCAACGGGCCATTGACATCCGCTACCGGCTGCTGGACTACATCTACACGGCGCTGCACCGGCAGACGGTAGATGGCACGCCGCTGGTGAGCCCCATGTTCTTCGCGTACCCGGAGGACGAAGTGGCTCCCGGGCTGGACCTGCAGTACTTTTACGGTCCGGCGGTACTCGTGGCCCCCGTGACGGAGGAGAACGCGACGTCCGTGGACGTGTACTTCCCCGACGACGTCTTCTACGACTGGTACACCCACGAAAGGGTGGAAGTCGCCGATGGCGGCGAGTGGAAGACGGTCGAGGACGTGCCCCTCACGCACATCCCGCTGTTCGTCCGCGGAGGCCACGTGCTCCCGCTGCGAGCCAAGTCCGGCATGACGACGACGGAAGTGCGGCAGGAGGACTTTGAGCTGCTGGTCGCGCTGGACCTTGACGGCCGCGCGGAGGGGTCGCTGTACCTCGACGACGGGGAGAGTCTCGAGCCCGAGGCGACGTCGGAGATTAAGTTTGTCGTCGAAGACGGGGTTCTGAGCGCCAAGGGGTCGTTTGCGTACGAGACGGACGTGAGGGTCGTGCGGGTCACTGTGCTTGGGCACGGGGGTGAGGGGGCGGAGGAGGTTGTTGATGTTGAGGTGGATGAGGCGCTTTGGCGGGAGGATGGTGGGTTTGAGGTGCAGCTTTACTGAGAGGGAGGGCGTCGTTTCATTAGATGCATGTGTTGCTTGTTGAGCGAGCGTGGTTTTCTTTATTACCTAGATACATCAAATGAATAATGTCTACTGCCCCAGAGAGTCGTGTCTCTGCCGGACTCTGGGTGGGGCTTTTTGTACTCTGCTGCGAGGGAGAGCGAAGGGACATTGGTCTTGGAAGATACAGCTCTACTAGTATAATATTAATTCATAGTTTGATACTACTTGTTCTTTGAATTCCAGCCGTTACAGGCAGACGTGATGGTCGCTCAGTGACGCAGGCGGTAAGGAGTTGAATCCTGGGCGGTCTGTGTTTTTCTTAGCTCGCAACGTGCGATAGACCGCGACGTCGAATTAAATTCCACTCTGGTTATTCACTTCGACACGCTCATCAATCTGGCGTTCTGTGCCACAATTGCCATCAATCTCACTCTCAAGCAGTATCACTGACCCTCATTACTCTTTGAGCCCTTGTAAACACAGACTCCCCGTCATAATGGCCTCGGGCTCAGTCTCAGCGCGCAACTGGCGCGACTACGTCTACATCGGCTTCTTCTCCATCTCCCTCTTCTCCAACCTCTGTAAGCTTCCGCCCTCTTTTCTCACATCTCACAACGCCCCCCCTTTCTGTTACATCCCACCAGTGAAACAAAGGAAAGCTGACATGAGCGTCCTGAAACAACTCTAAAGTCGTCGACCTCATCCCCACAGCCCTAGAATCCCTCCACGTATCCCCCTCCAACCCCCTATCCCACCTCACCCTCCTCCGCGACTTTTACACCGCCACCTACCACGACTACTTCCTCCTCACGCCATTCTCCCTCCAGCCGTCCTTCTTCCAGCTGTTTACGGTGTTGGAGCTGGTCTTTCAGGTTCCCGCGACGGTGTGGATCCTGCGCCGCTTCTCGCGCGATGCGGCCGCGAAGGGGCCGGCGACTCACAGGGGTGGAAAGGGTGGCGGCACGTCGCCCGCGCTGGAGGTCATGTGTCTCGTGTACGGCGTCGAGTGCGCGCTGACGACGATGGCTTGTATCTGGGATTGTGTGTGGTGGGAGGGGGAGGTGTATTCGTGGGAGGTGAAGAGGGTGCTTATTTTTCAGCTTTATGGGCCGTTTCTTGTCTTGCGTGAGTTCCTAACCCCCTTATTCCCCTCCTTCTCTTTTGTCACGATACCTACGCATATATCCTATTGTTTTTTTTTTAAAAAGATTCGAGTCTGAGATTGGAGTTCTGAATTTGCTGACTTGGGGACACAGCGTTGGGTATGGTGGTTGATATGTGGGGGAGGCTGCTCGGACGATTCGATGGGCAGACTGCCAAGAAGACTCAGTGAAGGAAGCAGGTGTTATCCTTGGACTCAGCATCTCTGTGATATCTATTGCCGGGGGGTGGAAATCGACGTTTAAAGGAGGTGTACAGGAGGGCAAATAAACTGTCCAGGGCAAGATAACCTTGATACACCGTATTATACAGCCCGAATGATAAAACAAGCCAATGTTTCCAAGCACATTCCCTTTTCCACAGGAAAATAATAAACAGTCTACACAAAGCGTCAACCCCAACTCCTATAAATCACGCTTGAACACTACATGTCTTCTCATAGCCTCTTTCCTCTCGCACACGACAACACCTTAGTCGATCCTCTTCGCGTACCCCCACCCATTGCCCACGCCACCACCCCCGACACCATGCCCCAGGGGCGTAGCACCCCCCATCCCCCGGCCCCTCAACCTCTGCGGCAGCACCCTCCCGTAAAAGTACGCCGTGGCGAGCAGCATCCCCGCGGCGAAAGACAGCACGACGTACACGACGGTGCTCGGGAAAATGTGGCCGCCCATGCCCTGCCACTCGACGGTCCCGTCCGTCATGGGCAGATCCGGCGTCGGGAACCACCGCACGCTGAACCGCAGGGGTAACTCATCCCCAATCACAATCCTCTTTATCCCCTCACCTTCCTCGCCTCCGCTCCTCCCCAGGGGACTCGTGCTATACGCCACCCCGCTATCCAGTATGCCCGTGTCCCGCGGGCGGATGTGCTTCTTGGGCGTCGTGTGCAGGAGGACGTTCATGCGCGTCGCGACGTGCAGGTGGCTCAGCTGCAGCGTCCCCGCGAGCGCGAACACGAGGGGGATGTACTCCTGCTTGGGAGTCTCTTGCCCGATGACTTCGACGTGGGGGGGGGCCGGGCGGGAAGGCGGCAGGCGAGGGGCGCGTCGGAGTGGACGTAGAACTCGAGGAGGTGGAAGAAGGGGTCGGAGATGGAGGGGATGGTGCAGTTGAGTTCGCCCTCGACGCCGTATTTGAATTCGAGGGGTCGGTTGGTCTCGGCGCAGGTGGGGAAGGGGGACCAGATGATTTCGTCTTTTTCGTTTTGGAGGTGTTCGCCGGTTTCTCTGGGGACAAGGGGATGTGTTAGTTAAGAAAACGGAGGGAGGGAAGGTTGGGTGTTTGGGACGTACGAGCTGCGGTTCATGCACTCGACGTGCAGGGGCGTTCCGTATCGGTACGCAGGGAAGGCGGAGACGTCGGCGGCGGCGAGTCTGAGGAACGTGGAGGCCAGGACGGCCACCCTCGCGAGGTGTGAGAGCATGGCTGCACGCGCGCGCGCGGTGTGTAGGTGTGGAAATGGGTGTGAAGGCGGGTTCGGGTCGCCCTGCTGATTCGATCCAGACGTGCGGCGGACGAAGATGTGTAAAAGGGAGGGTTCCGGCGAGGCGCTTTCAAATGACGGCCACCAACTACCGATTCATCGTGGGGATTTACTGTTCTAATCTCTCCTGTGGACGAGAGAAGGGATTTCGGAACGGGGCTGGTGTCGCTGGCGGACTATGTCGTTGTCTGGGAAAAAGAGACACGGTATTCCGAGTGCGACATCGATGGCCACGGAGCATTAATTAGATTTGATCGGATGGGGTGGTACTTTTTCTGCCAGTCGCAGAGGAGAGTGAAGTCCATCACGTGAGAACGCGGCGAGCACCCCAGACTGCACGTCAAGTTTCAGGGGTAGGATTGGTACCTGCGCTGCGGACTGGACCCTGCACCTGTCGTGGCTTCAGCGGCGGGCAAAGATTGCATTGCGGTGCAGTGCGGCCTGCCACCCAACCGCCCTCCCGCTTCAATGCTCGTTTCATTCCTCAACTCTTTAATCTTCAGGCCTCGCCCCGACTCTCCAACTTCGATATCGAAGATTCCATGGCGATGAGCGTTTCAATCAGTCATCCCTAGCACGAGTAGCGACACTGCCATAGGGGCATTCAGCGCACCGCGGCCAAGAAAGAAGAAAAATAGATGAGGCACGCATTTGTACACATACCCGTACAACGGTCCTACAGATTGTCTCAAGTATCGAACAAGACGTCATGCGCGATCGAATCTCTGGAACAGATACGAGAAAAGGAAATATACCCAAGTGCTCTTATTTCTG
>JAXQGT010000302.1:0-13153 GCA_037040375.1 Basipetospora sp. M8501
TACGCTCACTCTACTGTTCATTAGTATTCACACAGGGTGTTAGTTGGGAACTATCGAGAGCAGCTAGATTCTGCGCCGTAGATACCCTGGTGGGAACACATTGTTTAGGTAGGGGTTCAGAGTGAAGGGTTGATTTGGGGGATGATCCCGGCGTTGTTTCGTTTATCTCGGCGGTCATTCAAATTCAAATATTCTTTCTCTCGGACTGGGTAGGCGAACAAACCCCTTTGACAGCATTAAGTAGAGATCTCCCAGGACCACAAAGTTGAGATATGATACGCGAGTATGGACAACTATACACGGTAAAACGGGGAAGCAATTATCTTAGACGAGTACAATACACTGCGTCCTGTCCTTGTTCAATTCCCAGAACTGCTCCCAGGCATCCGTATTCTTGGTCCTCGTCTCTTCCTCGGTAAGGGAACAAGGCCCCGGCCCCCACTCCGTCCCAACAAACCGCCACTCACGCTCACCCCGATCCGGCCTGAGCAGGACCCGGTACGAGCAGCCCTTGAGGTAACAAACCGCGTCGCCCGCCGCCGGAACCACCCCTACATTACGAAGCCTTCCATACCCGCCAACGTTGTTCCGAAACGTCGACGCGCGAAGTCCCCGCTCGACCTCCGAGCAGTACCCCGCGACGGCACTCATCAGATTGAGATCGTCTCCGAAGTCTACCGCGGGAAGGGCCGTCATTTTCACGTACAGCTGTCGCTCGGTGTATCCCATCTCGTCGGGAGTGTCAATGTCCTCGCCCTCCCGGAATCCGATATGGAGAGCGGCGATCCAGCGGTCCAGCTCGGCCGGTGTGACGTCCGCATCTGCGGCCGGGCGCCCGAATATTTGCGTCTCCGCAGATGCGACGAGTTTTTGGACGGCCTCCATTTTCTGCCGTAAGCTCGCCATGTCTTCTTCCGGTGGCGAGCGGCTCTCCGATGACGACGACGACGCCGCGTTGAGATTTACGAGGCTCTCAAAAGTTACTGGAGGACCCCTCGCCGGCGCCACGACCTCGGTGACACGGCTCAGGATGATGGCGTGAACCTCGATCTTCGTATCCCCTTCAAGGAAGCGGACGTGCGAGACTTTCCCCACATGCAGACTCTCACATTTAGCCCCGCTCTTCCAATCGGGGACCCAGGAGGGCAGTCCAGTCCGCGCTACGCCGGAAGCGCACGCGAGTACGTCGAGATACCCCGTCTCACGCAGGATGTGCACCGCGTATTCCTGGAAGATATGCTCCGCCGGCAGTCCGTAGTTGGGCCGCAGCGTCCGCGGCAGCGTCTCGGGGCGAGACAACAGGCCCAGGAGGGCGTAGACCTTGTCCCGCTCGTCGGTCGCGTCAAAGGCACACGCGCCGCGGGAAAGGAACGTGACCAGCTGCTCCGCCTGCGTGAGGGTGACTTGGCCCGTGAGCAGCTCGTTTCTCAAGCGCCGCATGTCGCTGAGCCACCGCGGGTCGGTGGGCCCCCGCGCGGGGTGGAAGTATTCCGCGGGTATCCGGATGCGCGCCCTAGTGAGGACGGTAACGGCGAGGCAAAAGTCCCTGAAAAGGACCCTGGAGTGGCCCAAGACGAGCAGTGGTTGGCCGGGCCCGTGGAGGTGGTTTTCTGGTGTCCTGCACATGGAGATCTCCTGGATGACCCACACTCTGGTGAACCAAGGACGCTGGGCAATGTCGAGTAGGATATGGGTGTCGACGTACCGGTCCTTGATCATCAACTGGGCGAGATTCTCACTGTACAACCCGATACTGACCATGTGATACACTCTGCCCGCAAGAGCGAACGCCGAGTCGACCATGGTTTTCGTATGTCGACCGTAGTCACCGATCCATATCACCGTACGATTGGCCTTTTCGTAGATGTGTCTCATCAGGGGAACCTGAGAGCTCCTCTCCTCGATGTCAGGCTGGTTGATGCAGACAGCGTCGACCCATAGTTTGACGGGTGCCAGTGGATGCCGCACATGTTGCAGAGCTGCCGCAAGATTTGTAGTGACGGGGTACTGAGCCCCATCGAGCATTATCGACAGAGTCTGTGTTGCATCGCCCCATGTGTACGAGAGTGCGTCGTACTCGGACGGCGATGTAAGAGACTCGTTTTCTAGACTGCAGGTGATGGGGTCGTGGAAGCTCCCCGGGTGGAGAGTCAAGACGCGGAATTCGTCGCACTTAAGGGGCCGGTAGTGATAGGATGAGCCTTGAAACAAGTCCATCGTGACAAGGGCCACTAGGATCAAATGTGGTTGTTTGGAGCGGTTGGGAAGACTACATGTGGGCAGAGAAACACTTTGGCCGATGGTTCTTGTTACTCCCCCGCAATGCAAGTGTGGCGGAGCAGCAAGGGCTATCGCACATTTTATCTTCACCAGGCTCTACAAACAGAGACAATTAGTCCCGAGTCGATATACGATGCATTGTTTTGTCAGAGTCTGGGGCGCACAAAATTTCATCCGCTCATTCAGAACAAACAAGTTTGGAAATACTAATATCTCATAATCGCATAAAGGCCTTGTGTCCACTCTTCCGCAATGCGCTGCCTGTTGCAAATACCACGGGATAGGTACCAATGTATATATTGAATAAATCAATGCATTCTTAGGGGGCAGTCACAGGTTCCTCCGATGGATGTAGCTCGCCCCCTGCTGGGTCAACTATCAATCCAGGTTCTCCATCCCAGCGCTCCTTCCAACTTCATTTCGTCGGAACGGAGGCGGTCAAATCTAACACTAACATTCTCGCAGCCGCCAACACTGAACTCAACTCAGTTAACAAGGCTCAATAGCTATCGCGAGCCGTCCAAGGGCTCAAGGCAGCAAGCAGGTCAGCGTGCACCTTGCCGTTCCCGCTAACCGCCAGTAACCTCTCCCACAGGTCCTCCCCAAGACCCCGTACGAAGAGCAGGATCCCGCCCCACACGAAATCGGCATACGACACCGTCTTCCCCATAAAGAACGGACCATCGTCGACTTCTTCGAGGAGGGCCGTCACTTGCTTGATGGCGGGGCCGAGCTGCTCCCACGCCGCCTCTGCGTCATATTCCTTCTCAAATTGCTCTAGCGGCATGCCAAACGTTTCCGCCCGCGTCTCGTAGAAGTAGGGCTGGCTAGCCTCGCTCAGGTATTCGCGAGGGACCCGTGGGATGCAGATTTTGGTGATGGGTGCCATCTTGCTCATCGCCTCTCTCAGGCGGGTGACGTATTCGGAGTCGAGGTGGACGGAGGGGGTGGGATAACGGTCTTCAATGGCGGCCGCAATCTTGCGCGAGTCCATGATGTAGGTCCCATCAGGCAGCATGATTGTAGGTATGGTATACGGAGTATCCGGGTCGCCAGGTTCCACACTGCGCGGTTTGTCAGAGGCAGTGGTGCGGGTTTGATAAAGCAGGTGGTCAAGTTGCATTGGGGAAAGGGCGGGAGGTCCTACTATTTCTCGAGACGGGTCTTGATATCCGGGTATTCGACCTTAGAAGCTGCTATCAGCGGTGCAATCCTCACTGAGGCTTCCTAGAACTCGTTGACTTGCCCATTCAGTTTGATAGTCGAGACCCTTATAGTTCAGCAGCATTCGAGCTGCTCGCCCCCGTTAGATCAGGTTTCTCGACACCACGAAGGCGTAGGGATAAAGAAACCAACTTCGCCATGGGTTAAACGACCAAGCTCGACGGGGAGACTTGGTCGGAATGTCAAACAGAATTATAGACTCTGTTGTCATGGTTTCCGAAAGAGGCAACTGGTGATAAGTGGGATTGATAAGGATCTGGCTCAGTCGTTCGGGTATGAGAAAAAGGGAAACAATGGAGTCCGATCACCGCTTTATGTAATCTCCGCATTCGATCCGTATCAATCTGCAGGATCGGGCTCGGAACTTTTGTCAACATTGAATATAATGAAGTTGCTGACACGACGAGTTAGTTAGCCAATCACTCGTTTAATGCAATCGGCGTAGCATTAATTCAATTCTGAGAGCACGTTCTATCTCCCCTGCAGGAATGCTATGCTAAAGCCTTAGACTTGTCTTTTATATATTGGAACCTGAAGCTGATCTATGTCCGTATTTCCAGCGCCTCCACGGTACCTTAACTTACGGTAGATAAGCTGATGTCACATCAATCGAATAAGTTGGTTATGGTTTGTCCTCAGCGTTGTGCTTCTAGGGGCCGGTGTCATCCACATAAGGGCCAATAACACCGTAAAGTTCCGTTCATGAACCTGAGTCCAGTTGCAGGCTTCAAGTACATACGGTGGTGCGTCTTCGAGTCGTCTGGCGTATCTACCAATAGTATCGGGACCTTGAGATGCACACATTGATGCCCAGCCCTCGCCCCAATACGATGCGCAGCCTGGTTCAGCATTCAGCTTGCGCCTTGACATTTCCCCGCACTTGCACCCCGACCATCACAGCTTAGTTCGCGTCGGACTCTGTCATCTGCTTTCTTCAGATTAAGAAGCAGAAAAATACACAAGTATTGCCCCCGTGGGCTTTGCGAGACGACGCTTAGGAGAGACGAGCAGCAACCAACCCTCGTTGCGCCCGCCATGGACCCCCTCTCTGCGATTGGTCTCGCGGGCAACATCATCACCTTCATCGACTTCGGACTTAAGGCCATCGACACCGCCAAGAGTACCTACAAGTCCGCTACAGGTAGTACTGCCGATAACGAGCACATTGCGTTTCTGTCCGGGAGACTATCCGACCTCGCCGCGGCACTCGGGAGCGGCAAAGACGAGAGGCAGATGAGCGATGGCGAAAAGGCGCTGCACCCCGTCGCCAAGAGATGCCGCCAAATCGCCGACGCCCTTCTTTCCCTCCTACAGACGCTACAGGCACGAAAGTCCGGGTCTGTGAAATCTAGCCTTGGGGCTACTTGGCGCAATCTCCGTAAAGCGGGGGCCAAGGACGACTTGTTTAAGCAGCTGGTCAATCTGGCAGACCAGCTTGACCGCGAGCTGGCCGCAATAAATCGGTATGGCTCTCTTTTATTATCTTACCAGGTGTCGGCGAAGAAGTCGGCTTTACCGGTGAAAGGGTTCGTTGAAGGGTCTGACATTGGAACTCGCCAGGTCCGACACTATCAAGCGACTTGACGAACTTGTCGACGCTGCCGAGACAAACCGAGACCTGTTACGCGGCTTGAAAGACAACCTTGGAATCCTCAAGGAAGGAGTTGGGGTACAATTCCTCAGTCCGGAGACCGTAAGTCAGTTAAAGGCCATCGTCGACCGATCGGACCATGTCATACTGGAAAAGAATCGACAAAATGCCATCTTGGAAGCTCTCAAGCCTGCTGAACTGGACCTCCGGTTCATCGAAGTTACCCGCGCTCATACAAACACCTTTAGCTGGATTCTCGATGGCACATCAGACTCTGAACCGGAGCGGAGCTCGGAGGACGACCCCAATGTCAACAGGACGCGAGCTGGTCCAGACTTTATCAGATGGCTCCGAAGTGGTAACGGCATATTTCACATTTCCGGAAAGCCGGGCTCCGGGAAGTCCACCTTGATGAAGTTCCTCTGCGAGAACCCGCGAACAAGACATCACGCCGATATATGGGCCGCTGGGAAATCACTCGTCCTCTCGAGATTCTTCTTTTGGAAGGAAGGCACCAGGCATCAAAAGACCTTCCCTGGTCTGCTCCGGGGACTTCTGTACCATCTCTTAAGCAGCGCGCCTCGTCTCATTTCTCTAACCTTCCCCACGCAATGGGAGACTACAGCGTCATTCCAGCACGCCCTGGTTTCTATCTCAGAGTTTGAGATCGAGAACGCGTTCAACCGCCTGGTCATGGAAAAGGAAACCTATCGCCAACACAAATTCCTATTCTTCATTGACGGACTGGACGAGTTTGAGGGTGATTACCATCAACAGACTGCGATGGTGGACAGGTTATTCGCATGGACAGCCTCTGGGGGTGACGACGTGAAGCTCTGCGTTTCGAGCAGGGAGTGGAACCTGTTCCTTGACAAATTCAGCAATTGTCCAAAACTCCGACTTCAAGACCTCACACGGGGGGATATAGAGTGCGTGATACGAAATCGACTCATTTCAAATACAAATTACTACACGGCCGAGCCGCCCGGCGAAGAAAGAACGAAGGAGCTCACGCGCGCAATTCTCGACATGTCCGACGGGGTCTTCTTATGGGTCAGTTTGGTCCTGAACGCCATTGATGAAGGTCTTGACAATGGCGAGGAGCCGGCTTCTCTCCACAAGTTCCTTGATGGTCTCCCTCGAGACCTCGATAAGCTCTTCCGGACACTGTTTGACTCGATTCCCAAGACAAGCCTTCCCAACGTGGTTCAGAGCCTCTTCATCGCTACACATCCAATAAAGTTTGTCCGCGATAGCTTCACCCCTTTTCAATACTCGTTTCTCGACCAATTTCGCGAGGACAAGGACTTCGGCTTGAATATGGTGCCCGAAATATGGTCTAAAGAGGTTCTGGAGCGACGACTGTCTCTCGCTCGGCGGAAGATCTCGGGTCAATGCAGAGGCTTTCTGGAGGTCCGATCCTTTCCAGACCTCGACCTACGCAATCTAGCCAACGCCCGCCATACAGTAGAACGCCTAGTCCTCACCCATCGGTCAGTTACAGAGTTCTTCCGCAGTGTGTTCGCTACATTGCCACCGGAATTGGATCCCGCCACGTTCGACATTGTCGGCTTTTTGCTTCAGACATTTATAACCCAGATCAAGACGAAAAATATCGACAGCCCATACTTACATGCCTTATTTGCAAGGGATGTCTTCAATTCTACTATGGCGTTCGCCCCGTTCCTCCATCCACACATCGGACCGTGGCGGCTCCCGTTGTTCTTGCATGAAGTGGAACGGATTGTCGGGAGGGAGGTCTGGACTACGGCATCCGAGCTGCCATCTTCCACTCCCTTCATAGATCTTGTAGGTACTAACTTAGGCCCTTCATATTACTCTAGCCGATGTATCAGCCCCGTTCTTGCGTCGTCTAAAAGCAGTAACGTACCACACTGGTCAGTGAACTTTGGCTCTAAAGGTTTGCTGCAGTCCCCGGAGAACCTCGCTCGAGAAGCGGTCGTATCTTCCTGGAGCTATAAATACCTCCAGTTGCTACGGTACCGCAACGACAGCTGGCTGATTAACAACCTCAAGACCGGTCGAGTTTTTGGAAAGATACTCTTGGGCCAATTCATGATGGATGGCCTAGCAGTATTTAATAGTTATCAATATTTCTATACCCCGAAGACGAAGAGGATGACAAGTCTGATGGGAATGCTGGACTTCTGTTTTCGCAGCGGTGCTCCTGCTAGCTTTTCCATCGGCAAAAACACTTCTCTTCTCTGGTTTTCGGGGGCGGGAATCTTACTATGGCTCATACTCTCACCAGTCGACCATTATGAGGAGGAAGAATCACGTGTGACGGCGGCCATGGCGCTTTGGATAGTTTTTGAGGCCTTTCTGCGTTTCGGCGCCAACACAGATTTGATCTTCCGCACGACCACTTGCCCGGACCGTCCTGGTCTTGTTTTGTTCACACTGCAGGGCAGTGACCTCAGGGGTGTTTACGCCCCTGAGACTGGTCCTATAGCGCGGTTGGCCAAATCCACAGGCGGCACAGTCCATCTGCGAGATATTGTGGAGATGTGGCTTCCCACGCATGCAGCACGCTTGCAGAAGTTGATCGATGACAACATAGCAGGGACCCCGGTCACTTCGGGATACTGGGAGTCACTGGTCGAGATGGATGACGCAGAGCTCCGCACAGAGTTTGGCGGAATGTTACGTCTCTTTCCAGGAAAGGATTCCAGGGCCATCGAGTCTGTACCTCCGGATTTCCTCCATCGGCTTAGAGTGGAAAGGCCTGGATGGAAGGCATGGAGCTGGATATATCCTGCTTGAAGGGCCTAATTAACAACGAGATCGTGTGGCGTCTTACACCAGGTGCTTCTGATGCATATACATGCAAGGGGAACTTCTGTTCCATGCGTAATATCATATGCCGGAGATTTCAGAGTCTTCGAGGGCAAAATCACTTTATATTCATGGGTGCTATCGGTTTCTAATTTCATTGATGTTTTAGCAGAGATCAATCACTATCCTATTCAATAACCCAATTCCCGCTTTACCTTCGGCTGGTTATATTTTCTTTTCTTTTCAAAAGAATATTGCTCGAGTAGGAGATATAGCCTTTACCTAGGAAAATATAGGTTACAAGTTGCAAACCGACCAGGATCCAACCCCAGACATGAAGCATCCAACACAAGAATACAACGCGAAACCAGCACTCAAAATTGCAGGTTGGTACTATTTCAAGCAATTAGATGAGCAACCAACCCCTTCTCCGTACGTGTAATCTTACTTTAATGAACTCATATACTGATCTGATCAAGTTAGGTGCTGGTTTCGGACAGTACGCATGCACATGGAAGTCAACCACGAGACATTTAACTGACCTTAGTGGCCTGAGTGACAACACTGAACCGGTCAATAAGTGGCGGGCGCCACCCGAATTAAGTTCAACCCAGATATCTTCTGCGGGCGAGGGAAAACGCGTGATCTCTTCGTCTGATGATATGGGGTTCGTGGGAAGGTGACGTGCGTGGTTCCACGCCATCGATGAGGTATAAGAGATCCAACGACAAGGTCAACTCCCAAGTCGAGGGCCGGACCTTCAACGCCCTCCATTGTTCCAAAACTGGTTCAAAAACCAGCATCTCGCAAGACAAGATAAGGGCACCACAGTCCACCAGCATCATCATGTATCGCCGACGAAGCTACGACGAGGCGTGGAAGGAGCACGACGAGAGCATGGCCAGGCGGGAGGAGCAAGCCCGGCCATCTCCCACCCAAGTCGAGCGGGCGTACTGGTGGCAGCCCAAGGAGTTCCGCGAGTATAACCGACTACTCCAAAGGATCCAGGGCCTCATCGACTACGCCACCGAGCAGCGCGACAAGGTTGCCACGAGGGCGGCCTACAAGTTCCTCGACGAGGAGTACGGCCGGGACGGGCTGTCGCAGGAAGCCCGCGACGCGCTCGCCGAGACGCTGGCGGAGGACTTTAGTGCGTGGAGCACGTCCCAGGCGAACAAACATCTGCCCGAGGAGAAGTATACGGGGAGCGGTCGCCGGGTGAGCATTTCTCAGCAGCCGCAGCCCCGTGAGCCTAAGGGGTACATGGACGAATACTTGACACACGTACGTCGTTTCCGCTCCCCCACCTAGTGCCATATAGCATTATGCTTCTTAACGGTCCATTACGACCTGGCAATATATCTTTCCCGTTTTAGACTAGATGAGTTTCTCAAATGTAGCGGTTGGGGAAAACATTAACAATCTGTTCTATAGCAGGAGAAACCGCTCCCGGAAGCCCTGTCGGACCACATCGACAACGACCTGTCCAGAATCAAGAAATACATCCCCTTCGCCGAGTACCAGAGGCAGTCGGGCATCGAAGCGGAGACCTTGATCAGACTCCTAAAGACGCTCCCTGTCTTCGGCATGAACTTCGGCTCCAAGGACCACCGAGGCAACTGGGGTGTGCGCTTTGCGCAACAGTGGCTAGACGATGTGCAGGACCCGGAGAACATCAAGCGCCTGCGCAACGAAGAAGACAGAGAGTTCATCGAGGGCATCTCGGACAAGGACCTTGATGCCATGCGAGACCTGCTCGACACCGAGGAGAAGTGTCAGGCGATGTGGGATTTGTTCGCGGACACGGAGTGGTCCAACACCCTGCAACCCCTCAAGGAGGAGGCGAGGGTACTTTCCGAACTCACAGAGGAGGAGAAATTGGACCGGCTGGCTGCCTTGTTGATCGACGAGTGCGGCAAGCATCATGGGGATGTCATGATTCTCGGCAAGAGACTGTCGACTGCGGCTGATGCTGGGCGGCACGCGTTGGACATGGGGCTGGATAAACCGCTGAGTGCGCTTACGGTTTCTTAAGACAGGATGGCGGGTACGTTGATGTCGCAGGAAAAAAAAAAGCAATCGTATAGTGAAACTCGCAGAATGATGAATGTATTTCCACTTGCTATTGTAGTTCTCGTGTTGGTTGACTGTAAGCTCAGTGCAGTTATAACAGAGGCTCTTGCTAGACAGGGCGGGTGGTCTCGTAGTTTGAAAAGTGAGGACGCTTGCCAATCGTAGTAGGATGTAGAATGGATGTAGAAGCATTTGATCAGAGACAAAGCCACGCGTATCAGCGACTCGACAACACACTAGGTATTCACTGATGGCTCCTTCCGTGTCACTCACTACTGCCCCCAGCGGCCTCACTGATCAGGCAGGCACCCACCGGCCCTAGCTTCACCAGAACAAGTGTCCCACCATCTCAACATCTCCGAGTCCCTGCCCTCAATTTCCCTTGGTTTCGGAAGGTAGAGACACGTTAACAACGTTAACCGTACCGTTGGCCAAGTGGTTCCTGGGCACACCCACTGCCACCAGTGCGGCCACACTGGTGGCAGTACCGCGGCGAGCCCAGATAGAACCACTTGGAATTGCCAACGAGTATCTTTTTGCATACGTCCTGCGATCGACGCCCACTTGGTACCGCTTCACGCCTGCTTTTTTTCCATTGATTCTCAGAACGTATCTCAAACACGAATGGCACTTTTGCCCCTGCGGGACGGCGCCCATCAGAACTCCCGCTACACGGATCGTCAAGGAGAAACCACCGCCAACAGTTTCCTCTGGTGGGTTTAGTCTGTCCCTGATACCTTTCAGTGCGAGGCTCGAATCCCCTTTACGAGAGATGACTCACTACATGTTCCTCTGGTCTCTCCCGTTAACGTGCATCGCAGCCATCTTGGCCACCTGCGACGCGATCAGGTGCTCCTTGAACAGCGGATCCAAGCCTCCCACGAAGTGCACCGTCCATTTTAAGTCCCACATGAACGACGGCACCGGATCCGCCCAGCACAGCACCCTCCCGTCACGATCATCATCCCCCATGGCCTTCTGGTCCCCCATAGGGGCGGCCCCCATCGAATCCTCGTACAACCTCTCAAAGTTGCCATCCTCGCGCCCCTTGCTCGCATTGTACGGCTTCCACACGAACCTCCTCCCGCCGTAGATGAACCGTCGAGGCCCCCAAGGACACGAGTCCTTCCTTTCGGGCTCTTCCAGTATGCCCCGGGTGAGCATCGAGCTCTCCGTCTTGAGCCGCCGGCTCATGTGCAGGAGCCGCGGCTCCCAAGGAAAATCCGGCATCTTCGCGGGCCAGAGCTTGACAAAGATCGACGGCTCCGGGTACTGGCCTGCCCGGCAGAGGTTCGCGTACGGTACTTGGCAGCCGTTCATGATCGGGGCTTCTAGGACGTACAGCGTGTTTGTCTCGGTGGCGTCCTTGATGAAAAAGACGACTGTGCCGTCGGGCGACCACTTCCTGGTCGTGTCGCGGCGGACGGTCCACGTCTCATCGGGGAGCGAGGTGCTGAGCGATCTCGTGAAGGGATTAGCCGATGGGTTGTTTAATTGGGGATTCTCGAGCTCTTCCTAGGGGTATCGTTAGGATGTCTTCTTCTTTCTAGACGAAATGGGCGGCGGGATGGAAGGGAGTGGAAGAGATGTCGGGAGACCAAACTCACAAAGGTCAGAATAGTATTCCCCGTGGCGTTTCGCGCCTTCGCAGCCTCGACCATCGCCTGCTCAGAGTCATCCCGCGCCCCGAGCTCCCGAGCAAACCACCACGAAGTCGGCGCCGGCGCCGGCGGCTTGTCCGATGGCGGCTTGTCGTCCTCAGAGGCGTACGGTCCAAGCGCCAGGATCCGCTCCTCGTGCAGACCGCACTTAATCTCCGCTTGCCTCTTCAGGCTCCGCTTCTTGACCGACAAGAACAGCGAGGCGAAGAAGCCTGTACTCTTGACGAACTGCAAGAGTTCCGCGAGGGCCCGCTTGTGCGCTCCGAGAGCTTCGGCGTACTGCCCATCGAGTTCTGTCTTGTAGGCGGAGTGAGAGAGTTGTAGGATCTGATCAAACTGCTCTTTATTCATGGTTTGAGTGGTCTTCTGCTGGCCGGATGCTCTTTCGGGTTTGCAAAGTCGCAGGCTCCGTCTCTCGCGTCTTCCGGCCGGAGGATCGGCGGTCTTTTCTAATCTCTGCAGGGTTCGGCGAAAAATAAGACCCGCTTACCCGGTAGGTGCTTACGCCAAGTGATGGGGCGTGTTGCATCGCAGGTCTTGCCCAGGCGATAGGCTTCCCAACTCAAGCCTTGTCAACTAGTTTTAAACTGACCTTCATGGAGACGAAAATGATTGCAGCGGACGGCGACAGCCACGGGAGCATGGGGGTGGCTTCTCAGCAGAACCTAAGGTGTGTCCGCCGGAAAGTGGGAGTCATAAGTAACAGTAACAGGTGAGGCAAGCACATTCGGGCTGCAGGAACCATCGCCCACTCGATTTCCTCATTAGAACTGAAGGTTCTGGGGGAAGGAGGGGTATCCATTGCTTCACTAGGTATTATCGAGACACGCTACGCCCATCGTCATGCGTTAGGTCCCCTGGCAGGTTATCTTTGATCCCAACTGTGCTATATCCATGTATGGTCGTCATTGGAGGGCCGCGCATCTTTGCAAATTTTGATTCAGTACCTCTTGCAACTGACGATGCGAGTCTAACATCGGCGCATCTCGGATGAACCTCTGGGCTTTCTTAATCCCTTCCACCGTAACGTTGTCCACTATATCGAACCCCGCCTCGCCCACTCTTTCAGTATCTTCCAGTATCTTCAAACCTTAGATCATCGAGTGCAAATAATTCGCAACTATGCGCTCCCGCGGCACATATTCTGCTACTGACTCTTACGCAGGTGTTCTAAGATTGCGGGCAAACTCCGGTTTATTTAGAGAGACCGATTTGATGTGTTCTATCTACATGTATGTATGTCTACGCATTCGCTAGAACTCCATCTTCAACTTCCAACCCTTCCATTTCATTTCAGAAAACAAGATGCTGGTGCAGTCTGTGCACGCCTTTCTATGACTCATGTCTGAGAGACACTTTTTTCTTCAACTTCCGCTCCTTCCATCTCATTTAGAACAGGAACCGACGTGCAATGCGTTCTATGTATGCATTTGCATGCCTTCTTGCTTAGAACTTCTTCTTCAACTTCCAGCCCGTAGTATGCACGCGGGCAAACGTGTAACAGGCCAGCGCCAGCGCGTACGCCAAG
>JAXQGT010000303.1:0-13041 GCA_037040375.1 Basipetospora sp. M8501
ACAGCCCCGACATGCGATGCAACGTGCTCGGCGACCACGCAGTGCCGTACACTATTGACGTGCTCCCCGGGGACACTCTCACTCTAGACTGGTAAGCCCGTGCTACTTCTGTATCTCTATCTCTTGCTTCCCACTTCCCAGTTCTGAAAAGACAACTTTCGTGCTTCGTCTCCGCTTTGCTCGCTTCATGGGGAAAAAGACAAGCTGACAGACTACAGGCACCACGACTCCCGCACCGCCGAGGACGACGTCATCGACAAATCCCACCACGGGCCGGCCCTGGCCTACCTCTCGCCCGACCCGCCCACCGAGAACTCCTTCGTCAAGATCTGGCACAAGGGCAAGTACGAGCAGCCTGAGGAGCCGCTGTCTCCTGGTCTGTGGGCCATCACGTCGGACATCAAGCCCAAGGGTGGCCTGATGAACGTGCGCATCCCGGCCGACCTCAAGCCCGGACCGTAAGTTCCCCCTACTTTTCTCCAGTGGTACTCCCTTCATGGCTTGGGCTTTATCTCTGTCTACTCTCAAACACCCGGGTCGAAAAGAACAAAACATGGGAAGAGACACGGTGGAGAAGTAGCCAATCGACAGCACATGAGGCTTACAATTGTTATTTCCCAGTTACCTCTTGAGGGCCGAGTTGATCGCCCTGCACGAAGGCGACGCAAAGTTCTCCGAGAACCCAATCCGTGGCGCCCAGTTCTACCCCAACTGCGTGCAGCTCATGGTCGGCGGCAATGGCACCGTCGAGCTGCCCCCGGGCGTGTCGTTCCCCGGCGCGTACTCCGAGGACGACCCCGGCGTGCACCACGACGTGAGTTCTTCCCTGTTGCCTTCCCATACTCTCCCCCCCTTAGGTTTTCATCTGCCCTTTCGCATGCTTCAAACCCAACTGACAGCGGTAACAGGTCTACTGCTCGACCAAGACGACCACAACCGTCCCCTGCACGACCGAGTACATCATCCCCGGCCCCACCGTCTGGTCCGGCGCCTGGGAGGAGACCACCGATGTCGAGGTCGGCCCCACCACGGGCGCCACCCGCATCTCCGTGTGGGAGACGTGGATCCAGGACGGCGTCGTCACCTCGGGCGTGTACAACGGCGTCGACGTCGAGATCCTGGGCACGTCGACGTACGAGCCGTCGTGGCCTACGACGTACGAGGCGCCGCAGCCTACGTCGTAGGGAGAGAGAATTTTAGGATTAAACTTCGCGGGAGAAAAGGGGTCGAGATTTAGCATGTATGGATATCTAGCGATTATAACTCTAGCGGAATTTACAACCAGAATGAAGATTATGAGAGCTGGCACTGAAGTTTCAAAATTGATGATTTTGATTATGACAAGAGAGAAGTTCTACATACGCCCGACAGGACAGACAAGGCTAGCTGGGGAAGAACAGCAGAATAAAAGTCCACACAAAAGGATATCAAAGATAAGAGACACCCTCCCTTCCACCTTTAAAGCTTGGAGTCCCTCTTCTTCCTCTGATAAACCTGGACCTCGAACCCCTTCACCCCGCCTTGCTTCATCACCCTCCTCAGAATCTTCCCGCTCGGCGACTTGGGAATCGCATCCACAAACACGATACCGCCCTGCAGCCACTTGTACTTGGCCGTCTTGCCCTCCACCAGCGTCTTCACCCGCTGCGCCAGCGCGACCAACTCCTTCTCGCCAAGCCCCTGCTTGCGTGGCACGACGAAGGCGCGCGGCCACTCCGTCGCCTCGGACTCATCGTACACGCCCACGACGCCCGCGTCCGCCACGTCCTCGTCGCTCCCAATGATGGCCTCGAGCTCGGCGGGCGCCACCTGGAACGCGCGCACCTTGATCATCTCCTTCAGCCTATCCGTGATGCGCAGGCGCCCGTCCGCCGACAGGATCCCGACATCGCCCGTGCGGAACCACCCGTCGGCCGTGAGCGTCTCCGCCGTGACGCTCATATCCGGTGTGCCCGACCAGCCGCTCACGGGCAGGTACGCGCTCATCAACCCGGGACACCGGATCAGGATCTCACCGTCCTGACCGACGTTGGCAGCGCGCGTGGGCGTCTTCTCAAACGTCTCGTCGCGCGCCGCAATCATCACCTCGACCCCCCAGTGCGGCTTCCCAGAGTCCCCGGCCCCTTCCGCCAGCGCTTTCTCGTCGATGCCGTGCTGCAGCGTCGTGCTGCACGCCTCGCTCAGCCCGTACCCCAACCGCACGCGGAACCCGAGCCTCTTGTACACCTGCACGACGATCTCGTGGCCCAGCGGCGCCCCGCCCGTCACGCCCGCCACCACGCTCTCGAAGGCGTGCTTCCCCGTGCGCGGGTCCTTCTTCGCGTACTTCTCCACGACGGCGGCTTTGGCCAGCATGACGGCCACGGGCGGCGCCATGTGAAAGTACGTGATCCCCCGGCGCGGCACGCACTCGAGCACGGTCTCGAGGTGGAACTGCGGCATGACGTACACGGAAGCGCCGATGCCGACGGACAGCAGGAGGATGTTGCACAGGCCGAAGACGTGGTAGAAGGGCACGTAGCCGAGCCAGTGCTGGCGGCGCGGGTGGGCGGCGTAGTAGTCGGCGTCGTGCCACAGCGAGGCCACGCTGAAGCTGAGCGCCTCGTGCGAGAGGAGCACGCCCTTGGACCGGCCCGAGGTCCCCGACGACCAGAGGATCACGGCGGTGCGGTTGGCGGCGGCGGCCGGGGTCAGCACGTGCGCGCGCGCGAGGGGTTTCGCGGCGCCCTTGGCGAGCACCGTCGACCAGTCTTGGGGATCAGAAGGTGAAGAAGGGGAGGCCGGGTTGGGGTACGTCTCGCCGGGGACGTCGACGGTGAACACCGGCACGGAGGAGAAGTACGCGGCGTCGGCCTGGGCCCCTAGGGCCTTTTGCATGGCGGGCAGGCATGACTTGGCGGTGATGATGGCACTGGGCCGCGCATTCTGTAGGATCCACGAGATCTCATCCGGGGTGAGGGCGGGTGACACGAGGGTCGAGGTCAGGCCGGAGGCGAAGGTGCCGAGGAGGATGGGCACGAGGGAGAGGCAGTTGGGCACCTGGATGAGCACGACGGGGGTGATCTCCGGCTTCTCGCACGTCGGGGTGCGGGGTAGGGTGTGGACGGTGTTGGGGTCGAGGCCGAGGGAGTGGAGGCCTGCGGCGAAGGCGAGGGAGTCTTGGATGAGGCGGGCGCGGGTGAGGGTGCGGTCTAGCAAGAAGTTAGCGAGAAAGCCAATTGGAGGGGCAAGGGGGATTTCAAGATTGTGCTAGGTTGCACGAGGGGGAAAAAGCTTACCAGACTTGTTGTCGATGAAGATGGGGCGGCTGCCCTCAATGGGGGGTATGCGACAGGCGGCGGGGATGAAGTCACTCTCTTGCTGGAACTTGTCTGTGGAGATGAACTCGAAGACGTTGGCGCCCTGGAAGTTCTTGGGCGTGGCGCCAGCGACGGCGAGCTGGGAAGCCATTTTCCCACAGAGGCGTCGGGGCTGGGTTCAGTGGCTGTCTGTCGGTCGGAAGTGTGTATCGTGCTGGCGACAATCAAATCGACTACGAAACTCGAATCACTCTGGGTATCGTGAAATGGCGAAAGCAAACGTGGAAAACTAAAAACTTCAAAAAGCAGAGAAATAGAAATATCCCGAGACGGCAAGGTGTTAAGTACGATAAAAAGCTACCCCGGACCCCAGACCGCCGAAACACGACGATGGGGGAGAATCCTCCCTCCCGTTAAGGGCGCACCAGGAACCATCTTGCCGTGCTTCCAGCCGTCGAATGGCTTTTGTCCCCGCCTGGAATTGGACTCGGCAGTTGTGGGTTGCAGCAGCTGCTCCACAGGTGTTGGGGGAGTTTCCAGAAGGGGGAATTCGGCTGGGGAAGGCGGGAAAATAGGAAGACGAGCGGCTCTTCTTGGTCGCAGCTTTCCCCTCAGTTTGGGGGCGTGGGGCCGCAGTGAGCAGGGTGGACGGTGGATTTGGGGGGATTTGCCGCCGGCTGGACTAGGAGCCTCGGAGCCGTGGCTATGGACAAGCTTGATTACCGAAATTCCGGGGATAATGGATGGACCTGGATGGATCCTGACGGAGACATGATTGGAGAAAGCAATACTGAGACTAGCGACAATGGCTTGGACTAGTTTCTCTCGACGTCGTTGGGGATTTGGGGTCGTGAAGCGAAACTGTGGAACAATGCGGACTGCGCTCAGTGTCGGCCAGAACTGTGTATGGAGAAATGACGAGACAAGTAGCTCGCTTAGTAATGTCAATCCACGTCGTTTACTGTGCCTCATATTTATTCGTGAGGGCATTGGGAAAGAGCGGGGAAAGCTCAAACGCTTCAAATTTGATATCGACCTATGCCATACCATTATTCCCTAGGCTATCATCATCACCTAACCGACTAGGGTCCTCTCCGAGGAGCGAGAGTCTAAGACGGTAGCGTAGATACAGGTAGTGAGAAACTGTAGGACCTAGGGAGACTCCACGCCGCTGGCAAGCATTATCACTTTCCCCTAACGCGGCTCTTAGACAGAAGCTCGAACTCTTCTCCTGTATTGTAGTCGTACCCGCCGTGCTTAGGCGCGGCTCACCGATCCAGTCTGCAACGTCAGCAAATGTCGGTCATTGATGTGTCGTTCGTCAAGGCTGATGTCCTCGCCAGTCTCAAAGCATGCTCAAGGGTTGACGAGGCAATTTTGTTGACGTCGTCTTCTTTCTCTGTACAGACCGTAAGATTTGGTTTTCTTTTACCTACCGCCCGCGGGCGGGCCCAGACTAAACGTGGTTGGGTTGACGAATCGTGCGATCTTCCGCCACGCCACGTTGATGCTTGGGTTCCACGCAAGAGTCCCCATCTTGTAGTACAGTTCATGTTAATTGATATCAATATTCAGATACCCCAAAATGCAAAGGTACTTACAGGAGACTCCCGCATGCTCGGGGTCGAACCCTTCATGGAACGATTGCATTGCATGATTTCCTACGCCGCAGCAACTTCGAGTTTCCCCTTTAGCTCTGAAAATTGGCTATGATCTTCGAAGTGGGAAGATAGCCCCCCAGGGATGTCTATGATCTTGTACTAGATTGATGTGAGGCCGCAAGGAATCCCCGTATTAGGGTTTTCCCGCTTGAGTCTGGTGAGTGTTTGGGAGTAAGAGATCTCGACGCCGGCTGACCAGGAGGCACGCTGTGCCTTGGAACACCTGTGATCCGATGAGTGGAAGAAGAGAGGGATAAGATTAGATGTGAATTTAGGGACAGGAGGGAAGAACTCTGTTTGCAGGGGATGCTTGTATATATATATATATCTATCTATCTATATATAAGGAACCTTGAGTCTACCGCTATTATGAATGTGCTATATGATGTTGCTCTTGCTATACGTGTAGAGGTGCATAAACTATAATCATCGAATATTATTGTGGTTTCTGCACCTTGTACTGCTGCTGGCCAGTCGTACCTTCCTCATGCCAGGCCACACATCATCGGGGCAGTATTAGAAATCACGAACCGGCCGCATCTTCACTGCTTTGCCCACCTCCTCTGTCTCCACATCATGTAGGTTCATCACCGTATCTTGTCTTCCACTGGACGTAATAACTTGTTCCTAGTAGCTTATTTAGTCCGTCTTCAATATCCAGAATCAAGTACATACTTTTACTAGGGTATCACTAAAACTACTATAGTCAATCTCCTCGGGTGGAACAGGAAGCCATACAGTACTACCTTGATCCCCGAGGCGTCCTAGTCCAGACCCTCAAAGCACGCGTTGCCACCGACTATGCACAAAGAGACTCCTCACTCCAAAGAGACGCCTCACATCAAGAGGGCGCTAGACATCGCAGGCGCACTGCATAAACTCGCCATGATATTATATCTTCATCGTTCAACTTTTGCCAGCTAGTTATCACCAGTACACACGGCTGTCGTGGATGAAAGCAGCGTGGGAGGACTTCGAGGCTCTGACGGACGAAAATCCTGCATGGCTTTGCAGACCGTAGGCGCTAGCAGTGTGCTTCACGTCGAAGCAGCAAGCAGTCGGGTAATATCGAAGCATGCACGTGGTGTAGATTACTTTTCGAAGCCGGGTAGGAAAGCTCCGGGATAACAACAAAGGAACCCTTAAACGTATCCTGCGAAGTCCAACAGGGAGTCACGGACGCTAGATGGGCTCACACCTATCTTTGAAAACCCAGATGAGCCCGGATTG
The DNA here is from genome assembly GCA_037040375.1 of Basipetospora sp. M8501. Classification (NCBI taxonomy): domain Eukaryota; kingdom Fungi; phylum Ascomycota; class Sordariomycetes; order Microascales; genus Basipetospora; species Basipetospora sp. M8501. The sequence goes on from JAXQGT010000303.1 coordinate 6,191, forward strand.
AATAGAACGTTCCTGAAGAAGGGTCTGTAGAGTAATACGTGGAACGGTTAGGCGTTCCACAACTAGATAAGGGACCGGATGACAGTGAGTCTGGATTAGGAGCTGGGAGCTCACTGCACCTACTTGAGAAAATAATTTTGGGGGGCACGCTGCAAGCAGGGATGGATGTATAGGCCCTGGATATACACATCGCATTTGTGAAGGCGACGGATGGCGGTGATGTTGGTGGGTCCGAGATTCACGACATCCTTCGTACCTTGATGCTGTTTGACACCTTCCAGCAGCGGCGTAATGGGGCTCGGGATCTCTTTGGCGCCGAAACAACGGGCAAGCCTATGGCGGTCGCTTTCGTACACGTCTGGTGCATGCATGGTAAAGTGGATAGAATTTAGTAAGTCTACAAGATTGATGGCCTACAGTCAAGAGTCAATGGGCATCTCTACAGGATTCCCATGGATGTTTCTCATCGCCAGAGATCACAGAGTCTACAAACGGCCCTCGAAGCGTACCCGACACTCTCCGATCGCTTAGACATAGTGCTATCAAGCATCTCTATCTCCAATGGCCATCCATCGTACTCCCTCGTGGTTGCTCGATACGAGTGATGGGCTAGAACTTTATTAAGCTAGACGGAGCGCGCCAGAGGACCTCAGTGATACCGATGTCATACAGTTGATTAACGAGGGAGACCTCTCGCTGATGCGTCAGGGCCTGGATCTTGACGACGATGCGATGGAGATGGGTCGAAGTGCGCCATCTGTTCTGGACGATAACGGTGATTTCCAATACTACACCATATACGGGCCTCGAACCTCAGATCTCACCTCGCAAAGAGCCCCATACTAGGCCAGTGAGCCTCAAAACAAAAGCTGGCCTCAAACGTAATTGTTACTCGGGAGACCAGGACGGGATCAAGCTTTCGACTGCAAATGCAAATCTCAATCCAACACTGTGCCTCATACGCGGGCCTCAAACCCTCGAAAACTCTCTGCCACGCTGGTAGGCCTCAAATTGCAGTCGGCCTCAGAATAGACTCCAGGTGATTTGGGGCGAGAGGAGTAACTATATATTCCCAACGCTTGTCGTCACCCCCAGGTTTACTTTCTCTTCCCCTTTTTCCCCTCCATCCGAATACCCATCTATCATCCACTTCTGTTTGCTCATCAGGTCAACTCTGAGCCATCATCTCTGAAGCTTAGAAGCAGCATCAAACAGATATTCGATACTACAAAGAATCACACACACCTTTAGTGCCTCTGTGAGCAAACATCCCATCAATACATACAGCTAGCACTCAATCAATAATGCTTTCCTACATCCGTCGCGGTCACGGTGCGGCGGACTCGGGTCCCGCCGAGGACTCCGGCCCCAGTGGCCCCACCAAGGCCCACACCTCCGGCTCCGACTCGGAGAGCGACTTTGAGCAGCTCTCTTCGGGCGATAACCAGTCCAACTGCGGCTCTGACTTTGAGGACGTGACAGCTGAGTGTGGCTCCGACTCTGACTCGGAGTCTCTCCGGGAGTCCCTTCCATCTCTCGTCGACACTGAGGCTCCCCCCACTCCGCTGATGGGCCCTGCCGAGCCTATCGTCACGGAGCTGTATGGCGAGCGGTACAGCATCAGTGCTGTGCCCGCCCAGGCCCTCGAGACGATGCAAGTCTCCGAAAACAACACGAACACGCCCGGCGAGATGGTGAGCGATGAGCGAGTGGACCACGAGCATCCTCTCCAAGAGGAGATCAGCCACCAGAACGAATATCTCGGGGACCGGGAGAGCCTGGCCAACTCCGACTCCGATACGGAGTGGTCAGAGTGGCAACCCGCGAGCGATACTGATCTCATCAGAGAGGAGATCAGGTACCTGAAAGGATGTCTCGAGGACCGGGAGAGCCTCGTCGAGTCGCAGCGCGCCTTCATCAACGACCTGCAGGAACAGGTCAAGGACGCAGAGCTTAAGATTCAGATGCTCGAGGCTCAGATAGAGGAGAAGGAGGAGGAGAAGAACCACGAGAAGACGCTGATCCAGTGGGAGGCGGATCTGACCCAGTGGGAGCACCAGCTGAAACCCTGGGACGAGCAGCTCGCCGAGCGGGCCTTCTCCCTCCGAAAGTGCGAGACGTCCCTCGACCAGCGCGAAAAGACTCTCGACGAGCGCAGGGCCGCGGTGGAGGCGCTCGAGAAGGACTACGCCGAGAAGGAACTGTCCATGATCGATCGCAAGCGCTGCCTCGACTGGGAGGTGCGGGAGTCCGAGCTGGCCAGGACCCTGCTCGAACAGGCCACGAAGCATCACGAGAAGCGCGCCGAGGAACTCAGAGAGCGCGAGTCGTTCGTCGAGACGGAGGCCGAAGTGCTCAAGAAGGGCAGCGAGGCCCTCGCGCAACGCGAGAGGAACTTCGAAGCGGGCCTGAAGAAGCGTGGGCAGGCGCTCGAGACAGACCTCAAGAACCGCGTGCAAGCACTCGAGGCGGACCTCAAGAAGCGCAAGAAAATGTTCGAGGAGCACCAGAAGCGGCGCGAGGAAGGCGTCGCGTTCGACCTCGCAAAGCGCATGACCGACTTCGAGAGGGACCTGAAGAAGCGCGAGCAGGCGTTCGAGGAGGGCCTCGAGAAGCGCAGGGCCGAGTCCGACAAGGAGGCCGCGGACCGCCGCAAGGTCCTCGACGAGCGCCAGTGGACAATTGACGCGCGCGAGCTGGTCGTCAGGAGCGACGAGAAGTCGCTCACCCAGCGCGAGGCGAAGCTGAAGGAGCTCACCACGCTGGAGAAGGATAAAGAGGAGCTGCGCAGATGGGAGGCGCGCGTGAACATCCAGTGGATGAACAACAGCAAGAAGGAGCGCCTTATGGCCCTGCGAGAGGTGCGCATCGAAGCGCGCGAGCTGGCCGCGAACCGGCGCGAGAAGTCGCTCGCCACGCTCGAGAGCTGCTTCGAGAAGACTAAGGCAAAGTGGGAGGAAAATAAAAAGGCCGCGGAGTTGAAAAAGAAGCAAGAGGAGGAGGCATATATTAAGAAGCAGGAAGAGCTCAAGGGTGATGGAGAGGATAGCACGGCGCAGTGGCAAGAGCTCATCATGGATATTCGGAGACGAACAAAGGAGCTCCAGAAGCGGTTCCCGACGGTCCCGGACAACAAGTCAAAGCATATCCCCAATTGCGGCTTCGCCGGGTGCACCGCGTGCCCGCACATACTCCCGTTTAAGCAGGGCGCTACTATCCCCAGTCACCAGAGCAGGGCGCAGCCCACCAACGTGTCGCAGCAGACCCCGCTCAAGATTGAACACGCCAGGACCCAGACGGACGAGTTCCAGAAGAAGAAGCAGGAGACCAACCTGAGGGAGTGGGAGGTCAAGCTCAAGACGTATCAGGTCAAGCTCGAGAATTTCGAGGAGACTCTCAACGAGAAGAAGAGAAACATCGAGTCCCAGCGCACCCAGCTTGAACAAAGCCAGGCCCTTCTGCAGCAGCAGCAGCTCCAGTGTTACACCCTGCAAGTCGAGATCCAGGCCAAGGAGGTGAAGCAGAGGGACTGGGATATGAAGCTGAGGGAGAGCAATAAGCGAGTCGAGATGCGCCTGAGCGCTATCCAGCGCAAAGAATCCGAGCTCTCCCTTAGGGAAGCTGCCCTCGGGAAGAAGAAACAGGATGACGACGTCAACCCGCTCGCAAAGTCCGAGAAGAAGGACACTGCCACCGCTTCATTCGATAGGCGAGCCATCCTCGCGTTTCTCGGGGGTTCCCTGGTGAAGTTCCAAGTCAACTCGGGCAAGCACTTCGCCACCGACGCCTCGACAACGTCGCCGGCCCCTGCTGCCGCCACCCCCGCCGCCGCACCACTCACCCCCCAGCGCGAGACCACCGGCCAGACGAGCCTCGATGTCGTCTCTCAGGCCACGCCCGAGAAGAGCGCCGTGGTGTCCAGCGGTACGGAGGCGGAGGATGCTCTGCGGAAGCAGGTGGAGTTGCTCGCGGACCAGCCGCCTTCCCAGGCTCAACCCCGGTGTGTCGGCTGCGGGCTTGACGGAAAGATCTGCGAGTGTCTCGTCAAGGATCCGAGCAGCCATTTCTAAGCTGTTGTCTGAGGACACAAGGCCCTCCTTCACTGGTAAATTTGGAACTTTGGGTATTTGGTATTTGCTGTTCTAGTATCATTAACTTTTTGTTTATCTTCTGGTTTCTTCATGGTGGATGGCTCAGATTGTCCCTCCTTTCGAGGAGTATCCGGAACGAAAATGGAGAAAGAGAAGCGTGGAGTTAGATGGGAAAACAACAGGAAAGAAAACACGAAGAAACAAGTGGGTAGTCAAGTATAGATTCTAGTCGGACTTTGATAGTTTAATATTCAACTTGACTTTCCTTTGTCGTTCCCGCCTTCAAAATGAATATAGGCAAACCCGATACAAGAGCCGTAACGGGGACACCAATCGTGCTCTTGGAGCCCTATCAAACTTCTACGGGGATAGAGCCGGCCTCCTTCCGCCTGATGACACGAGCTGAGAAGAGAACCACGGACGAACAGGGTAGACGAGAATGTAACCCGTAGTGTAGCTGAACTATCTTAGGATTAAACCTGGTCTATGCTGCCTTGCCTTAACGCTGCGCTAGTCTTATCGTTAGACGGCTGTGGCGGCCACAGGAGGAGTGCTGTTACAAGGAACTATATAGAGAACCTCTCCACAGAGTCTCCACTAAGGTTGTAGTTCGGTGAGGCCCCTACATAAGGGCGCTGGCCTCCAAGGTAGACCAGTTGTCAGGGCTCACTGTTTCCACATCCCTCAAGTTTCCATTCTTTATGGATGACGGCCTTTAATTCACGAGCCCGCTGCCATCCGTGTGTAGTTAAAACAGGGAAGAGACGTGTCCGGAACAGCAAGATAGATAAGCCTCGGCGGGGCGTAGGTCCAGGTCGTCTCCTCGGTCCTCGTCCGGCACGGAGAAGGGAATGTTTCATCGGGTTGTTGGAGCGGAGAGGGACGTTCTGGCCACGAACGTCTCATGATGATTCTTTGGTGCTCCGGCATTGAAGCCCTGTGCACGATTCTTCGTCTTCTCTAGTGGTGTTTGCCGACCAAGCCGCCATCTCCGGTACATGTCACTCGGTTGGAGGACTCGGAAAGATACTAATTGGAGTGGTTTACTGTTATAACCGTCATGCGTGGAACAACACCCTTTCTTTTGAATCAATGGTATTTCTATTGCGCCCTTTAGTAAGTGCCAAAATGGGCCCTTTCCGCGCCACGGCGCCTATGCCAAAAAAAAGAGATCGGATATCGTCATGAGGAAAACGAACAATCGAAGCAAGCCGGGGAACGCTCACACCCCTCACTGCTTCTCTCTATCCAGACCAACCTTCCTCCGCCGTATCCCCACAAGTGCCCCCATCTCCCGCCAGAACCCCGTCGGCGGCGTCTTCAGACTCGCCTCGTACGCATCAATCACGGGCCGGTGGTACACGAGGTCCGCCTCGCCCGCCTTGACAAAGCTCGTCCGCTTGTACACCTTCCAGAACACGAACAGGATCGGCGCAACGATGACCATGGTGTAGCTCGAGAAGAACATCTCGACGTCCCACGGCCGGAACGCCGCGTACCCGTAGAACAGCAGCACGACGGACTGCACCGCGAGCGCAATGTACGCGCCGTACGGCTGCAGACGGCCCGTATAGGGGAACGTCTCGCGGTCGACCTCCTGCGCGCGGCACGCGCGGTAGAAGAAGATGAAGGTGATGTTGATGACGATGAAGTTGATGAGCCCGCCGGCGGTCACGAGGGCCACGAGCCACGTGAGGACCTTGGACGACGAGTTGGACACTTGCAAGAAGGACAAAAAGGGGAAGCACATGACGACGGCGTAGCAGTAGATGGGCACGCCCGAGCGGGTGCACCGCGTGAGGATCCGCGGCGCGCGCCCTTCGAGCGCGAGGCTGTACAGCGAGCGGATGGCGCAGTACGTGTACGTGTTGCCGGCGGAGTACACCGACGTGAAGATGAGCGCGTTGACAATGTGTGGCAGTACTTTCACGCCCATGTTGTTCATAGCAATGACGTACGGACTTCCCGCCGCCGTCCCGCTACCGCTCTTCTCCCCGCCCATGATGGCCTTGAGCGTGGGGTCGTTGTACGGCACCACGACGGCGACGCACAGCGCGCCCACGACGAAGAAGAGGCCGAAGCGCCAGTACGCCGTCTTGAACGCCTGCTTGATGTACACGCGCGGCCGCTTGGCCTCGGCGGCCACCATCGAGATGTACTCGGGACCCACGACGGTGAAGCCCGCGGCCCACAGCGCCGAAAGGAAGCCCTCGAAGCGACCGAGATCGCCCGTGGATAGGTGCTCGGCGAAGGCGCCCGGGTCGCGCCAGTAGCGGAAGCCGTAGGCGTCGTGCTGCGGGTTGCCGCCGACCATGGTGACGAAGGTGAAGGCGAAGAGAATGAAGATGAGAATGACCTTGCCGCCGGAGAGCCAGAACTCGGCCTCGCCGTAGCTGCGGACGGTGAGGGCGTTGATGATTCTGCGGTTGTCAGTTTCTTTCTTTTCCGTTCTACGATGGACGACACCTTCGCACCGCCGGTAATATCCTTGGTTCTTTCGTTTCACATATTTGGGAAGCACGATTCGGGCGCGGATACAGAGCTACAAAGACTCTAAGGGGGTGTGGGGGAGAGGGGCGCGGGAGAGACTCACCCGTACGACACAATACAAGCAGCACAGATACCAGCCGTCGGCCCGGGCTCCGTGATACTCGGCTGCCAGAACGAAAGCACCAAATTGAGCGCCGTAATCTCAAACGGCACCAGCAGCGCCTCGTACATGAAGAAGTTCCACCCGGCCATGAACCCCAGCGCGTCGTC
>JAXQGT010000304.1:0-13108 GCA_037040375.1 Basipetospora sp. M8501
GCCCGCGGCGGGCCACGTACGTTGCAAGGCGTCACGGCCAAGCAGCAATAATTCGAGCGCCACAGGAGCCAACCAATCCCACCCTCCATCAAACAGCGGAATCACACCGACCGTCAGCACCGCCGGGCAGGGAGGTGCTGTTGGTGATTGCGCATCATCTCCTGTCCAGGTGTCCGCATGATTGCCTTGTGCTTTGGCCTCTGGAGAAGGGGTTTCGGGCGGGCGAGCTTATTGGCAATGCTCGCATTCGCGTCTGCGCCGCGCAAGCCGGCCCAGGGATCGTTCACCCGCTCCGGAGGACGTGAATTTGCTCTGAGGCACCGAGGCCTGCCCTCCGTCACTGTTCATAAGTCGGTTGCCAGGATGACACAATCGCTCTGCGCCGTGCAAAAGCCGCCGGTGAACTCGAAGTTGATCTGGACTTCAAGAGTGCGCCGGATAGTTGTGCACCTCTACGTCACCCTCCTCTAGACCCACGGAGACGTGCTATATCTAACCAGTCTGCATCTACAATTGGATTGTTCCGGTCTATCATATCGCAGTCACACATCTCAGTCAAGCTGTCACGAGAAGCCCTTCGGTTCCGAATCCTTGAGGATCCCGCATAGCCAGCAACATTGAATACCGTGGAAACAATCCCCCCCCTTCCAAACCGAAAGGGAAACGATTCTTCCTCTGAGGTGTGTGTGCCGGTGCGGGTGAACCGTCTAGGGGCTCGCTGCCGGCGGGCACGTATCCCTTGCGTCCGCCCTCACCAATTCATCTCATGGGATGGTAGGATAGAAAGGCTGTCAGCGCCTCATTCGCACATGCCCCCTCCCCCCCTCCCCTGGCTCTCTTTGGAGCGGAATGGCTGACCGCTGCCTGCCCGCATAATTTTACGTCCGCAAGTGATTGTCCAGATTATGTCTCCCGTCGAGGAGTAGCCGTTGCGGCTTCCGAGTTGCAAGAGTTTCTCATTGTTTGTCTACAGCAGCATATCGCGACAACCCCATCCCTGGCCCAAGCGGACGCAAGGGATGAGAAACCACGGACCGCCATTCGTCGCCCGCTCTACACACCCCCTTTCTCATCCTCGACCCCGCGATTCCGCACTCTGGAAGGGATGCAGTTGGACGTTTCTCGAGGATGCCTTGAGAGTTTATAGTCTGCCAAGATGAACCTGTGAGCGGTGTGGGAGAGCCATTGGCGGCTGCGGAAAGGTGTTAAAAGCCCGGGCAGGCCCTGATAGGACTCGCGCTGTCCCATCATCTTGAAGGACCGCAGAAAAGAATAAAACACAATGGATTTGATCTTGAAGCTTCTGAATCCGGGCGCGTATGCCCCGGCGGTCCTCCTCGTTACCGGCGTATCCATCTACGCCTTCCGCGTCTGGTACCACCTCTCTCACGTCCCTGGCCCCTTCTGGGGGCCTCTGTCCTTCTTCAAGTTGATGTCCAAGGGCACCCTGTACGAAGACCTTCCCGTCCTGAACGAGAAGTACGGTAAGGGAGTTGCTCCTTCGTGGTGTTCCCGGCGTGATAGGGAGCTCTACAGTGCTGACGCAAGGAGGGGACTAGGCCCTCTAGTCCGCATCGGCCCCAATATCGTCATGTATAGCGACTCGGACACCTTCCGCCGCGTGACGAACGTGCGGACGAGGTATACCAAGGGATCCTTCTACTCGTCCGTTCGTGTGCCCCCGCTTGGTCAGAATCTCTTCAACGAGACCGATCCCGAGAAGCACAAGGACTTGAAGACTCGTATTCTCCCAGGTGTTAGTCCCGTCCTCCTCTTCGTTTGCTCTCATCTGTTCTTTCCCCATCCTTTACGTACTGTTGTCTCTTTTCCTTGAGGTTCTTCTCGTTCAGGCTCAAAGAAACTCACGCTGCAGATCCGTTGCTAGTACTCCGACCGATACCACACCTTCGAGCCGGCCATCGACCGCAACATCGCAACCCTAATCTCCCTCATCGAGCAGAAATACCTCTCCACGCCAGACGCCTTCCGGCCCTTCGACATGGCCAAGCGCGCGCAGTTCTTCTCGCTCGACGTTATCAGCGAGCTCGGCTACGGCGAGTCGTTCGGCTTCCTGCGCGAGGACCGCGACCTGTACGACTACGTGGCCCAGCTAGACTCGTACTGGCCCATGCTGGCGCTGGTCGTGTGTCTGCCGTTCATGACGAGGCTGTTCTCGGTCTGGCCGGTCAGGAATCTTATGCCTACCATCGAGGATAAGGATGGATCTGGTGCGCTGTTTAGGTAAGTGATAATCCCGCACGCAGCACGACGTCCTATGCCATGCCTCCTATGGGCGTGCTGACTGGAGTTCCACGGGTAGTTTTGTGCACGAGCGAGTGATTCCGCGGCTATCACCCGGCTCGGAGAAACGAAAGGACATGATCCAGGCCTTTTTAGATGCGGGCCTGACCGATGACGAGATTCTCCAGGAGATCTACGTCGAGACGTATGAGCTAACACCCTATCCCCACCCCTTCCTCTGCCAAAGAAGCCATGTGCCGCCCCAGAGACCAGACTTCCTTACTGAAACACCCGTAACTACAGGCTTGCCGGCACAGACACCGTCGCCACCTCCATCCGCATGATCCTCCTCTGCCTCCTGTCCACCCCCTCCGCCTACACCGCCCTCCAGCGGGAGATCGACGACGCCGTCTCAGCGGGCCGCCTCAGCTCGCCCGCCACCTACGCCGAAACCCGCGCCCTCCCTTACCTCCAAGCCGTCATCCGCGAAGGCCTGCGCCGCTACCCGCCCGCCACGGGCCTCATGAGCAAAGTCGTGCCTGCCGGCGGCGACACCGTGGCCGGGTACGACCTGCCCGCGGGCACCGAGCTGGCGGTCAACATCGTGGGCATCACGCACCAGGAAGCCGTGTTCGGGCCAGACGCGCACGTTTTTCGGCCGGAGCGCTGGCTGGACCCGGGGGTTGGCGAGGAGAGGCGGAGGGCTATGGTGAATACGGTGGATATGGTGTTTGGGGCGGGGAGGAGTACGTGTCCTGGGAAAACGATTGCGCTTATTGAGGCTAGTAAACTCGTAACCGAGGTGAGTTCCATTCCCCCTTCCTCTTCTCCGACGAAGCTTTGAAGGCTCTGGGAGTAAGTAGGTACTGATTCGCCTGGGGCGGACAGTTGTTCCGGAGGTTTGATATGGCGATTGCGAAGCCGGAAAAGCCTATGAAGCTTTTCCATGGGGTTTTTTGGGTCACGAATGACTACTTAATGAGGATTACCAAGCGGGAGGGTGTTCAAGTGTGAGGGGAGGGCTTGGTTCCTGGTTCGCCTTCGAGCCAGATGACTCAGGACACGAGAGAGGTCGGTTACGGGTGAGGAGAATTGCATTGATGGGTAGGTGATATCATTTCGAGGTATCAGACATCAATCAAGGCTAAGAATTCTTGATCTTGGATACTCACAATGCTACATATTCGGATTCAATTGAGCCCGAGTTTCCCCTATCTCAAGTGCGTTTCAATATATGCCTTGTATTCATCTCAACTGCGTGTAGAGTGCGACTCGCCACTGACTCGCTCATGTCTCCGGTCAATATGGCACAGCACATGACGGCGATCGTTGATCCTTCTGCATCACAGAAGCTTCCTGCGAGTAAGAGTTGACATATAATATAGTGAAGCTAACTCTAGTCAAGTCAAGTATGAACTCCCTGCCCTGAGGGAGTAGCCCCTTAAGTCTAGACTTACAGCACGATCCCTGTCGATGTGGTGTACCTCATGCCCACCATCGCTAAATTACCCGTGACTGAAGCATTGGCGCAGGATACGAGTGAACTCACATGCCCAGCACACTTCCCCTCCCCCCGGTTGCCCCGGTACCACAGTCGACAATAGTAACAGCATCCCTCAGGGACTACACTTCACACTAACGACGCGAAGCAAGCTCATTATTAACGGATATGGAAACCCCAACACTTGGGAACTGCAACCTGGACTTAATCAGAAATTGATCAACTTGCTGAGATGACGCACACAGTTCGAAGTCAGCCCCTCGGCGCTATAACCCTCTCCTTCTATCATTTGGAGGCTTCTTGTACACTCTTCTTCCAGCTTTGACATAAACTCCCTCTCCTCACACCCTAAAACAACGACCGGACAAAGAGCGATGCCATGAGGGCGCCAAACACTGCAGAGTCGCCTTGCTGAATTAACCATTATAGTGCGTCATAGACCATCTGAGACGTCCGGAAGTTGGGCTGACATTTGGACAACCTCTGCGCCAGACGCTCCTGGTTCTCAATGTCATCTCTGCCTGTATCAGTCCAGATCCCTATGGCTCAACAGAACGAACCGCACTAGTCGATAACAAGGAGTATATCTCTCTGCAACTGAGTCCAGACACGGTCATTCTTCAACCCACGCACCGGGAACATGAGGTGGTTCGTCTTCCACTGGCTCCCAGTCTTCTACTGGCTCCCAGATGCAACAATCGCCCACACGGAATTCAGGGTCAACGCTCCATCGCAACTTCCAATCTTCCGGCGACGGTCCCCATTCCATCCCCTCCAGTCGGTAATTTGTCAAGATAATACCGTCCTCAACTTCGTTAAATTGCATTTCCCATATAGCCTCCCCTTCCACCCTTCCGTATTCGTCCAAGTCGACCCCTGAGAGCACGAGGTCTTCCAACCAGAGGTTCAGAGCGCTGGCCGCATAGCGCTTCCATTCATGGAAGGAGACGGAGGGAAAGAGGCGGGGGGTACTCAACACGGCTGCGATTGGACTCATCTGTTTTCGGGCATACTGATCGTATCGGAATTCGTGAAAAGGCTCTTGGCTTTGGTGGATCCTGAGAGTGGCTTTCATGATGTCGCGGGCGAGCTCTCGCCACGCGGTCACGTCCCGATCGCTGCGGAGGAGACTCTGGTACCCCGCTCCTATAACATGTAGAGGACCGGCCCAAGGCAGGTTGTACAGTGCTCTGACGTCTGAATCGTCGATGACACCGCCACAGCCCAGAGCAGACCGAAGGCGACCAGGGTCAGTGACGAAGAGTCCTTCGCTGAAGAGGGCGAAGAATTTGACACGAGCATCTTGTGGGACGCTGATACGCAGTTTAGATACATGTATCCACTGGACTATGTAGATGGGGCCTCGCAAGGGAACCACAGTCACCAGGAGTCTCTCGGATGAAGGCTCGGGCAACGCAAGTACTGATAGATAGGTGGAGCCTTGCGGGACAATTACCTTGTCAAAAGGTCTCTCGGGGGGCGTTGAAATCGCAGGTAGTCGTGGAGGAGGCATGGAGGATATGTCCTTGTCTGAAACGACCCAGTCAAGTTGGTCGAACATCTCCTCGTATATTCCCATGTCCAGCAGGAATTGATGGGCCACCCGCTGATACGGTCCACCCAAGATGATCAATTGGCTGAAGAATCGATGAGAAGTGGTCAACAGGAGGTTCATGTTGTCACCGTAGCTGGCCAAAAGGGTCATCAAATCTAAGTTCTTAGAATACAGCGCGGCCTATGTGACTCTTGTTAATGGTGGTTTTTTTTTCCCTCCGGAGGAGAGGGGAGCCATATTAATCAATGGTACAGGTGAGGGGTTTCGTTGACTCACCTCAAGTAGCGTCACACCACATGGAGTTCTGTCGTATGGTGATGCCAGCCGTTTTTCAAAGAGTTCTGTTAGTCCTTTAAGATCTCCTCTCTCAGCAAGCTGGAATGACTCGGATCCGTAGGGCACAATCGAATATGGTATTAGAGAGAGTTGCTCGAACCCGAATTGCGATCTGCAGCACAGAACGTCCCATGCACGATTGCTAAGCCAGGAGGGAAGACGAATCTGGATGTAGTGCTCTGATGGCTGTTAGTCAGTTAACTGCGAACAGCCTTGACTGACCTATTTAGAAAGACATTGTGTGTGCAGTTGACGTACGAGTACTCGATTTCTGAACGTTAAACGCGCCAAAGAACCCCGGTTCCAACCATTTCGGGCGGAAGCTCATTCTAGGATGCCCTACATTGGCACTTGTCATGACGGACGACCGATGCTCTGTCTTGGTTTCGTCGTCCTCCTCACCCGGTTGCCGGTACTCCTCAGTGACGACGACGCCACGGCATTGGAGCCGATCAACAATAAGGTCAGGCTGCTGTTTCAGACACGTCCTATTCTAAATCTCAGATACAAGCCCTTTCTGCTGGGTATAAACGGTCAGGCTAACTAACATCATGTAGCACTGAGTCGCCAGGGAGAGCATGCGGGATGCCTTTCGCAATCGGCCCTCGTACATGGCCTCCACCCCACCTTTGAAGACAATCTTAACCTTCGACGCTCGCCTCTGGAGCTTCTTGGCCGAATTCACACGAGCGGCCAGGTCATCCGTGATGGCGGCAAGTTCGATACGGGCCTGCTGGCAGAACCGCATGGTGATGGTGGCGGAACCGTCCCCACCACCTGTCGCGTCTTTGGTTGTCGAAAGAAGGGCATTCGTATCATCAAGTTCTCTAAGCAGGGGGTTCATCATGTCGATCTCCTCCATGAGGATAGCGATGCTATTCGGCACATCTTGGACTTGGTCCCATAGGGCTTTGAGTTTGAAGATGCCGGGTCCGATCCTTACGCCGACTTCGACGACGGTCAAAGCGCCGGCAACAATGCCGAATACTTCCGCCATTATCTCTACCGCGGTCCCAGGTCATGTAACGTGCATACAAGGTCGGGGGTGGAAAGAGAAAGGAGAACGGATGCCAGAATGAGGTTGTGAATTTGCTCCGGGAGATTTCATCTTGACAGAAGTGGCTGTACCCCTCCTCCCGCAGGTAGCGAAGAAGGGGCGCAGTCTTCAACATTGAAGCATATTGATACCAACATATGCATTGCTGCTACATGTACTTATGGACGCCGTAGATTGGCTCACCCATCTATCTTTGCATTGATTGGAGGATCCCCGGCTACCCTCTTGCAATGTGCATTCGCAACCTTTTCCTGGGAGCCAACCAAACTCCTTACTATGGGCGTGCTCCTGCACGATGTTATTTGACGAGGACGGGACGGGTGACAAGGAATAGTGTCTTACTTCTACCTATCCGTAGTACCACATCGAAGTCTGGTAATCTCTGGAAATCCGACACTATTACGGGTAATTTTAGACCTCAACATCAGATACTATTGGCATGGGCTACTGTAAAGGTCTGGGTGTTGCATCCATCAATGATAACGTTAAGTCTAGGGGGCCAAGCATCGATCAAAATGCTACGGTTGGGCCGATCACACAGTTGCGTCCACCCGTACACGTGCATATAGGGCCATCCCCTATCGAGACAGCTCAAATGACGGGTATACTTGATCACATGAACATAAAAGACCCTACCATTCCGCTTCAGTATTGCCTCACTTATTCTCTCTCCCATAGCCAGCCATGCTGACACTGGATGATGTCATTAATGTTCCAGGTTGACTTTCTTGGTACGGGGCTTCTCGACAGGGCGGGATCGCCAGGCTGCCGGGATAAGCCCATGTGCGCGCGAAGCTGAATACTCTCCACCTCAAGAACAGAATCGGCGTGCTGGTTCATTTTCGAAAGTGGGCGACGATTTCCGAATCTCTGCAAGCACGAGTAGGAAATGGTAGAGTCAATGTGGGTAGGATAACTCGTGTTGAAGTTTAGGGTAGATTGCATGGGTGGAAAGCTGAAAGGCAGGACTTGGAGGGGCGAGGGGTCCATCAAAGGGGGAATGGAATACCTGAGGGCTGCTTTTGCGTTCTCGAGGGTTGAGTGGTTCTCGTATGCGCGTTGGTTGTTCGTTGCATGATGGTGTGTTGACATGCATATTGTTTCTATTTCTAAACCCAGCACACGAGATCGCCGGACCAACAAGTCTTGGCATTCTGGGTGATCCATGTCGGATCCCTCGGTGCTGTGATTCTTCGGCCAGCGCAAATAGTGGTGCTCCTGCTAGAATTAGCAGCTGTGTTCAGTGTCGTCGGTATCCGACTCCGATGGATTCACGTTGATGAAGCCAACCCAGGGAGTTTTCGAGGCTCTCTATCCCTCCCCCCCTCCCCGCCTCTTTTTTTTCTCTCAAACTTGGAGGGCGGAGTGAGAGTTTTGCCTTGGAGCTTATCTCCTACTGAAGGTGGATGCGAAGCTTGACACAGAACTAATAAACTGGTCGCCCGAGGTCGGCGGCAGTGATTCTTGACGGGGATTATACGTGAATAAATTCTGGGGAGTGTGATCTCTCTTCCGTCATGATACATAGAGCCGAAGCAAGCAGTTTCAGCAATTCTATACTATCTCCTTTGATATACTCGGTATTGTGGGTCTGAACTCCGAATGTCTGTAAAAGTGGACGATAGAGCGTTATGAGCCATGCGACCGTACTCATAAGTTTGTCGCTGCTTCACCGGCCCGTTTTGTTTCATCACCGATGACTGCCTCATTCAGTCGAAAGACGTTAGGATCAAGGGACATGGATCACAGTACTCTCGAAGATGGCTCATTGTCCTTTCATGACAGTCTGAGGCCACGTTGGATTCCTAGAGGTGACGAGGATTTGTGGAATCACGTATCCTAACCTAGGGGTATATAATGAACCTCGCATGGACACGAGTTTCTTCCAGCTTGGGGCTAACGCATAATATCCCATGATGGGCAACCATTGTTCCAAACAGATACCTTCCCCTGACCACGGCCATGGCCATGGAGGACACGGTCACCACCGGTACAATTCCCGAAGCGCAAAGCGCCGCAAACAAGATGAGCGTGATAACGAGCGAGCCTACCGCGACAGACAGCGTGTGAAATTAGACCAGGAGCGAAGGAGGCGAGTGCGTAAGGAAAAGGAGCGGCGGCACATGGAGCGGGAACGATGGATGGAGGAGGAGAGGCGTAGAAAGGCGGTGAAGAAACGGCGCGAACAGGAGAGGTCGGAGAGGCGAAGGCAGCGGGAGGAGAGGGAGAGGAGGAGGAGGGAGTATCAGGATAGGAGGGCGAAGTGGGAGGAGCGGAGGGCGGCGAGGAATTATCGGGAGGCGAAGGAGAGACATAGGAGGGCTAGGACGGAATGGAGGTGAGGGAGGTTGAGAGACGGCAAAGATAGAAAAGTGACAGGATGAAGCTATGGACAGCAGGCAGCAGGAGGACCAGCTGACGAACGTCGTGGACTTTACAAAAGGGAAAGCCCATGGCAAAGGTCTTACTTATCTCTAATCATTAGTTAACACGAGATGAAAGAGTCAATGACAGTTTCTGAACCAGAATTAAGACCCGTTCGACGTTAACGTGACAGGACGTGACATCGCTGGAGTGGCCCGGAAGGACGGGTACAACCCGGGGCTCGGCGGAATGACCGGTTCCAGAAAACCACAGAGGTATCCAACGTATATAACACCTACCAGAGGTCGCGTTACTAATTAACACCAACCTGAAACCCAGGGCTCTCACACTCAGAGGAAAGCGGTCATTTTCTACGGTCAATGTATACTAGACTGAGATAGGCTCCTGACTGTCGCCCAAATTCATCAATGTGTGCTGTCCCTCCATATATCATACTAGAGTGCAGTTCTTACCGGCACTCTCCACCAGATCTGTCATCTCTGCTATTGGTTAACTTAACAATACAGAACGCTGGTGTTTGTGCTGGTGATTGGCAACACTGGGAAGGAGGTTTGTAGGTGGGCAGCAGCAATGCAAATACCTAGAAAACGACTATCACTAAAGATCCTCAAGCGCATAATACATACATCCAGATTTCCATGGCCGCCTAAAGACTGCAAGATGTGTTTCTCACATAATGCGAGTCTTGCACTCATACTACTGTATATCCTGGCCCGCAAGGAACGCTTGATGCTAAGATCTTGGCTCATGGCCTACAGTAAGGGTCACTAATCCGGTGTCTTCTCAAAACTGGGGAGAGAGTATGCGGAGACATGAGAGGCGCTGCATCTTGGCGACTTTGTACTAACATGGATGTCTGTTGATGCATAATATCAAGACTAAAAAGGTCACACTTTTTACATCACTTGACTAGATCTGTCAAGTTTCCACGAGAAGCAAGCAGTTTATGATCGATACAGAGGAGAGCAGCTCCATGATCGCCTGTCATCATTAACTCTCTTTATAAGCACAATTTGCTGTTTGTAGATTCGATACTTTAGAAACTGCCCGTGCTACCTGGCGGAACTCCATATTTGTACGAACAAGCATTTCTTGAATTTGTTGACGGCGGTCAACTGCCTGTTAAACTTGGATAGGGTGGTATGCGCAGGTATCTAGCGCAACGATCAGGATTATGTTGTTTACAAACAATCCATTCCACATGTCCAATAGCATGGTATTACCGCCGGGAAACTGGGTTTTAACGTTAGCTGTTAGGACTAAACTGATGAGACGAAACCAACCTCAACCACTGGCCACGACTGAGTTGATATAGATGCAGGGTATAGGACGGGGTTGCCTGCGGACAATGCTAGCCGCTCTGTTACCATGGGGCGCTTGATGTCTTCGGTTGTTATAGGTCTTAGTGGGAACTCCGATAGAATCTACCATTGCTCGTGGCAACTTCGGGAATATGGTTTGATTATGGACGACTTCAACACCCTAATGTTGTATTTTCCTTCAAAACAGGCGCCTCCAGCCAGCAGATTGTGCGCAGCCATTGCGGCCACAATAACACACCATAGTTCATCTTCTTCCGATCTTTTACTTCGCAGTAGATCGCCTGAAGTATTGCCTGACCCATCAGGTCCTTGTATGGGCCGAGAAGGCAACCGGCGTCCTGTGGATATAAGCAAACTCTATTCTAGATGCATCACATCACTGATGTACAACTTTAAACCTCAAGTTGAGAGGCAATCATCCGCCTTCGCCACAGCAGGGGGTAACAGTGTGTACATGTAGCTAAACTAATTGATATGGAAGAAGTATGAAGTTAGAGACACCGGCGAGTGATTTACTTTCCAGTGTTATGTATACAGGGGGAATTGGGAGAACACCTCTCTGCCCCTTGGGATCGCGATGGGCTTCGACGTATTGCTGGCTAGGGTTACGGGAAGGTGACAACACTGAATTGTTCACACGAGTGAACAAATCACTCAGGTCCGATGCATCGTCCCCATATCAATTAACGCCGCCCCTCTTATCAGGCAAGGCATCAGATCTCGTTCATTAGGGTTATACTAAGAGATATCGGCCGAAAGTATTTGTTCTCTGACCTTCTGAGTCTATTTATCGCTAATAAATGGGATTGGATGTCATTAGGGGCAATAATACTAAGAGGTCTCGGCCGAAACTATCGTATCCCAGCTCCTGAGTCTATTTATCGCAAATATACGGGATTGGATAGCTATCGCGGCAGAGCCCCGCATCTTTTGAGCGATATTCTGGGGCAAATCGGATGACAGGGGGAGACGATGAAGCCAAGAAGTAGGAGCGAGCGTTCACGGACCCACCGAGAGAACGAAGCTGGATACGGTGTGCGTTGGTGCCTCGGTGAGGATGAGAGGAGTCGTATTCCCGGTTCAGTAAAGTCTATCCGAGACGCCGTCGTGGGGGGAGGTGGCACGACAAGGGGGGAAACGGAGAAGAATAGTAAACTCTGCGTATTTTGAAACATCAATCAAATGTCCATCCCGCCTTCCATTGAGTGTGCGGGCTACGGAGGATGGGGCTGAACTTTCCACCTCGCTTCGCAAAATAGATCACGAGGAGAAATGCATCTTGATGCTGTTGAGGATGGAGGCCGATGAGGACTGGAGCTTAATTGGATTGCGGGAATTGATACATGTCTGTGCTGCTTCCGGTGAAGCCGGTTCCTGTCTTCACTTCACAATTGACACATCAATAAAGTTTGGGGTTCATACCTAAGTAACGATGGATACCAGACTAGACTGCATGTGCACGTAGACTATTGAGCGTGGGGAAACGACAGGCTTGGGGTGCATCGTTTCACGATCTAAAACGATGGTGTTGGGAATATGAAGCCGAAGAGAGGGGGCGGGGAAAAGGGACGCGATAGAATGGGCGAAGGGAGAGATGTGCATGGGGCACTGGATCGCGATCCCCTTCTTCCCGAACCACCAGGCTACTTTGTTCACTACATGCATTTGCTGTTTAAAGTGTATAGAATGCACGATAGTTCACGTCACTGCGGGAGGAGGGGGCGTGAAATATAGATCGAATTCTGTTGTTCTCTCTGGGCTTCTTCTTTTTCTTCTTCTTCTTCTTCGCTATTTTATTAGTGCCACCTACATTTACTACACCACTAGTTCTTCTTTTTGTCTTGGCGATCACGCAGGATTCGGTCTGTATTAGCAAATCGAAACTACGGTTACAAGCTGGTCCCTGGCCCGGACACCGAGGGATGGAGGAGAGGGGGGCTCGGGTGGCTTTTGGGCTTCGTTTCTGCTCGGATTCCCAGCGTTTCTGTTGGTCGCCGGCTCAGGAAGCGAATCCATAGTGGGGGCCCTCAATTTTTTCTCTTGGCAGGGAAGAGTGAGCAGCAGAGAACGGGTTCAAAAGGAGCGTAGGACTCCGGCACTGAATGGCGGCACAGATGCGGATCTCCTAGAAGCCAAGCCCACGGAAAGATTTCGGGGGCGTTGATCTGTCGGTGAGAGGAGGGAGAGGGGGAGAAAAGAGCCCACTCGGCTTGTACCGAGAAAAAAGGCAAAATAAAAAGGGAAAAAGAACGAAACCTAGCGGAGAGAGGCCATTCAGTGCCGGTTTTGAACGGGAGAAAGTCGGTCGTCATTGGAAGACGTCGCCCTCTCAATAGAGATAAGCTGTCCCTTCCGGTGCTCCACGGTCGACTCGGAAGACGATTGTCGTTTCTTTCGGATCCGTTGGCACGGAATGCCTTCGGATGCTGGTATTTCGCGCAAAGTCGCGAGGGTGTACCCTGGCGGTATCACAAACCCCCGCCGCACCGCAAAACACGACCAAAACCCCTACTTTGTAGGAACGTGACGTGACGACTTACCGCATGCGGTATAGCGTCCATGGGCTCCGTGGTGTTCCTACGCAAGCACGCTCCCATCATCGGTGGCACCCCCGGAGTCCATGTCCCGAATTCTCCAAAAGTGGGGTCCGTGTGTGTCGAATGTTGGGGCCCCCGAGCTCGGTGGCAATCAGTTCATGTTCCCTATGTTCC
>JAXQGT010000305.1:0-13109 GCA_037040375.1 Basipetospora sp. M8501
TACTAATTTATTCTCAGCTATTCCTTTTGTAGGACAAGATATTGTGCAATGATTATGAGGTGGGTTAAACATAGAGGTCCCTTATTATAGTAATATAATATGCATATGCTCACCATCTCCCCTGTCTTTAACTGTACTCTCCTATACCATCGTACGCCCTGCGGCACCCATCGGCTCGCCTCTTCCCATCTACCGTAGAAATATTGACTTATACATACCCCGATACCCAAGGAATACAACAACGTAGAAAGTTCAGTCCACCCAGTCTTCGTAATTGTTGGGATCAGATATTACGGCCCCAAGGAGATGGTTACCTGGCGGTTTCCTCTTCCAAATGTCCGGTTGTATGGCCAGCTGCGCCCACGCCTAAGTGTTGTGGCTTCTCCAGTATCCTCAACTCACATCTGATTCCCCTTTTCCACCTGTTACTCAACACACCATCTGGGGGGACCCTTCTTTGAAATAGAGTCACCCGGCACGGGATACTACCCTGCACCCGCTGGTTGCTCGTGACGTGCATCTCAACCCTTCAGGTCGTACGCCCTCGAAGATCTACAATGCTCAAACTCTCCTCCCTATACCCTCCCACCTTTCCCTCCCCTTCCCCTTCTCCCCCCTTCCGGCTCTCACATAAGAGTCTTATGTTTGATTGATTACCGTTCCCAGATGTTACAATCCAACGCACACGACCCTCGTAGAAGTTGGAGAAAAAAACAACATCTCGGGAGGCAGCCCAGGATCCCCCCCTTCCACTTCCCCAGTGCACCCCACCCTCTCCCCATCGCCCCAAGGTTTGGTGTTTGTTTTCGCATCATACCCACACTGTTCTTCACTTTTACGGCTGAAAAAGAGAAACGGATAAAGATAAAAGCTAAAGGGTAAACGTGCGCGGAAGAAACAAAAGATGAGTTCCCCCCCCATCACAAGACGAAAACCTAGGCAAGTTGCCAAGGCTTCGGCCCGGCTTCATCGTCGGGTGCGTGATCGCACCCGTCGCAGATGGACGCGAGGAAACGAGGAAGTGCCGGGCAAACACAAATCCAAACACATTCCCTTTTCCCCCCTTTGAGGAGTGGGAAAAATAAAAGGCTTACAACAGGCTCTTTTGGGGGGAGGGCTTGGAAACATGGTTGCAAACTTGTTCCGCGATGCGCTGATTACAAACTGCTTGCCAAAGCTCCCACCTTGCGTCATAGTGTTGAGTAGAGGAGTGCCCTCGAGATAGCCGTTGCCGTTGCTGGTAAGCCGGGAGTATGTGAGGGAGGGGGTGAGTGAGAACTCACCTCGTTTGGTGTAGCTGAGACGTTAATATACCTGTCACCCGTGTGCGTCAGGCGTCTTTGTGCGGAGAGTTTTCTGTGAAGCCGGCTGCACCAGCGCCGCTTCAAATCCGTTGGAGAGTTTCGTGAGCGACGGGGTAACGCTGGCGATGGAAAAACTTCTCACATCGGTACTTAGACGGGGGCTCTGTGACATGGAAATAGATGCATTGTACAGACGCTATATGTGATGCCACCCTTGAAAGAAGCCCCAGGGCTGCTGCCTCGAGAGACTCGAAATCTTCGCGATTCTTCGCTTTTTCTTCTTCTTCTTCTTCTTCTTCTTCATCTTCACCTCGTTCCCATTGTTCATTCTTGCCCTTCAAATGTACAGGAACTCCCGAGTGCCACAGCAAACATTACACATACACTGATTCTCCAAAGACAAGAAAAGAAAGAATCACATGTACGAAAAATAAGCAAAGGGGAAAACACGCCCTTGAACAAGTAAGAGAGTAAACAGAGAGAGAGAGAGAGAGAAAAACACTTCCCCTCGAACACCTTGATCCACGTTCTTCCAATTTGCACCCATCCCGGTCCCCCAAAACCCTTAGGCAAAGTTGTCCCACCGATCAACCCCGACGTCTTCCATCTCCGCGAACCCCTGGAAATGGATGGGCCGGTGCTGGTCGCTGTAGTATGGCAGAGGCGTGTCCACCTTGCACCGGATCGGCCTCTTCTCCAGCCTCGTGTACGCGCTGCCCATGAAGCTGTAGTTCCACTGGCCCGTCCCCTCGGGCACCAGGAAGAACCCGTTGAACCGCGGGCTCAGCAGCAGCTTCTTCTTCTCGCCCATGGCCGTCGTGAACCCCTGCGGCTGGTCGCTGCCCGTGTCCTTGTTCTCCACGCCCCACTTGAACCCCTGCGGCGTGAGGCCCCACGCCGAGAGCGAGACGCTGCCCGGCGTAAAGGCCACTGCAACTGTGATGGTCTGGTTGTCTCTGGCCCACTCCTGGTGTGCGTCGCGCAGCTTCGCGTGCTCAGTTACATCCGCCGCCGACATGTAGGGCAGTTCGTTGCCCGACATGGTGTGGATCAGGCCCAGGGGCTCCATGGACTGGAGGAGCGGGTGCTGTGGCAGCTGCTGCGGGAGCTGCACGTTGCGGAGGCCGCCAATCTGCGGCACCAGCACGATGCACTTAATCTCCTTGACCTTGTCGTTGTCCGGCGGCGACGCGCCGTAGAGGTAGCCCGCCACCTGCACGCGCAGGTCCGCAATCTTGATGAAGCGCTTCAGGATGTTGTTCGGCATCACGTACGTGACGTCGTCGAGGTCCGCGTCCACGGACGACACGTAGATGTTGTTGGCGCGGGTACGCAGGTTCGACGTCGCAATGGCGCGCGTGCGCCACTCCGTACGCGACGCGAACGTCTGCTGCTCGAACTGGGACGTGGTCGTGACGACAATTTCCTCACCGCGCACATTCTGCGTCTTCGTCGTCACTGCCGTCAACTGCTTGGCCTCCTGCTGCTGCTTCTCAATCTCCGCTGCCTGCTGCCGCTGCATCGACGGCGCGGAGATCTCCATACCCAGGATGATGTCGCGGACTTCGCTACTCGTCAAACTGGAGACATTGACGTTATTCTTCTTTCCGTAATCGTGGAGGATAAGGTCGCGAAGTTGCGTTTCGACCTTGATCCAATCCTCATCGGAGAGCGTGGGCCAGATCTGATGCTCCTGGGTGATGACAGTCTTGTCAGGTCGGAGGATTAACTTCGTCTTGTCCATGTTGACGTGCAGGGCACGGAGAATCAGGACAAGACGGGAGAATGCCGTGTACGAAGAGATGGTCTTCAACCACTCGTCGTAAAGGTTGAACAGCACCATCTGTGGCTCAGTAGCGCGAAGAATCATGTCACCCAACTTCTCAACCTTCATGGCAGCCTGGAAAGGAAGTTGAAGTTCGGAAGCTCGGATCGAGATGTTGGGGAAATCAAGCAGGTGTACTTCCAGAGGGTCCAGAAGACCCTTACGAGTAACGATGAGCTGCTTCGGCTGCTCCTCTGCAGGTAGTGAGCGAATGAGAGCCGCCACTTCCTCTGCCGTCTTCCACTTGGCCAACTGACCAAGACGCTTCTGACCTGCCCAGACACTGGTGTGAATGATCTTCAGGAAGAGCTGACCAGTCCTGGGGTTGAAAATGAAGATGGCTCCGTTGATGGGCTTGGTGGTCAAGTTTCCTTCAAACGTCTTGTGGATCGTCACCCGGTAGACGTTGGTGTCGTCGATGAACAGCTGCGTCTGGTTGCTGAATAGCTCCGAGTAGTTTTGCGAGTTGAGGAACTCCTGATTGCTCTCGGACGCGTAGAGCTGCAGGCCCTTTCGGATACGCTCGCGAAGCACGTACAGCGCGGGGTTGGCCTTCATGATCTTCGCCATGGCCTGCTGAATGAGGATCTTCAGACCAGGGAAGTACATGCCGTACGCCGAGTAGAGGTTGTATGCGAGGTCAATGCCGATCATAAGACCGGTTGCCGAAGGGTAGATGCTCGAGCTGTCGGTGGTATAGTCGAGATACTTGGATCGCGTATACCGTTCAATGTCGTGAGAGTCATAGTCACCATAGCGTAGCTGCACATCAATCCAGAACTTGTTTGTTGTCGTCGGCTCGATGACGTCCTTAGTATCGAAAAGAAGAGAAGGCCGGGTCACGTTCCACTTGTGGCTGGCGAAGAGCAGGATATCAGCGCAAGAGCTGTTCATCTTGTACGACTTTCGGGGGTGGATCGTCTCCTTCTGGACTGTCTCGATGCCCAAGGATTCCAGTTCTTGGTCGAAGACCTGGCAAAGATCCATGACGACTGACTCATGGATCTTCTGCCACAAATGTGCTCGGAAAATCTGAATGAGCGAGATCTTCAACGTGGGAATCTTGCCGTGGAGGAAGATACCGGTGAGATCAAGTTGGACCTGGAAACCGACGTAGACGTTGGCTCTGTTGATGGTTGGCGACCACCACAGGGTGAATCGACGGTTGGGGATCTGGTTGAGACCGGAACGCTGGGCATTTGTCAATTTCTTGAACTTCATCGACTCCTCGAAACCACTGTTGTGGAGGACAAGGTAATCGTGTCGAAGGTAGAGCTGGTCTTCGTCGACTCGGAAGCCAGCCCACTCTGTCGTCTCCTCTTCGAGAGTGATGTCTTTGACAACGAAACTCTGAGTACCGTTCCTCTCCGAAGGCACAACCTGCCCAGCTGACTCGAACCCAGGGCATCGGTACTGAGTCCTTTCCTTGACATCAAGAGCAGCGAACTCGGCGGCGACCATGAACACCGTGTCGTAACGCTCTGCTGCAGCAGCCCCGGACAGGGCCTCTTGCTGAGCATCCGTGACAGTCAGATTCTCGGCCGCCTTCGGCTTCTGGAGGACGAGAATGTGATTCGCTGTGACAACAAGATCTTCTCGCCCGGCGCCGATTTTGATTCGGTAAAGACGATCCTTTCCACTGACAATATTGAAAGCACGGCGGGGACCGCCGTCGGGGCCAAGCAGCAAGTCGCCTTCCTTGACATCCTCGACGGCAACCTTACTGCCATCGTGCCGTAGCAGAAGTGTTCCCTTGGCAAGACAAGCCTTCTCCCAGAAGAGACCCTCCCAGGACGGGAAGCCCGTAGCCTTGAACAGCGTGTGCTCGAGGATAGTCTCCACACCTCCAAGCGCCTGGATGACATCGGTACGGTAAGCGTTGAGGTTCCAGAGCTTACCGTCGTGCCTCTGGCTGGTCCACCAGAAGGGATTGCTCCTCATCATCTGGTAGATCTTGAACTCCGCTCGCGCACGGTAACCCTTGTCGAAGCTGATAGTGCTGCGATCCTTCTGGAACAGGGTGTTGATTCGAGGCAAACCGCGATCCCAGCTGTCCTCGAGATCCTCGAGGGTTAGTCGCCGGTTGTTCTGGTTCGCCTCCATTCGCTTCTGCGCATATTCCGTCCACACCCTCTGCGAATCGATGAACTCGGCCTCCCAAGGAATGATGTAACGGAAAATATTGGGGATGAGAGTCTCCTCATCGTGCGTCATACCGGCCCTGAAGTGAGTGACACCGGTGTCTGTCTGCTTGGACCACCGCTTGTCACTGGCGGGGATAAGGATGTGCGATCCAGAGATCATGCCCAACCCACCAAGCTCCTTGGGTGTGTAGAACACCGCAGGCGGGAAACGAGAAGGCATCTTGGAGTTCAGGCCAATCTTGACACGAGTCTGAATCTTGGTCTCACACTTGACAATAGTGTCAAGAAGAGTCACGGTCGACACCGCGGCCTCACGGTAGTACGTGAACAACGCGATCAGTGCAGTGTTCCACTTATTGGCGATCTTGGTGAATGTGGTGGAACCCGACGACATGAGAATCTGTCTGATGCGGTTGTTGAATTTCTGGATGTCGTCCTCGGTCACTTGCAGGAAGGCGTGGGCAGTGCGCTCCTTAGTGGTGTTATCGACAAGGGACCACACACTGTCGGCCTCGGAGAACTCATCGTTCTTGTTGCGGCACTTTGGAAGGATTCGAACTTCGAAGCCACACATCGAGAAGAGAAGGTTGGGGTTGTCGCGGCTGTACACGCTCACGAAGCTGTCGTCCCAGTCTATCGTGGTGATGGACCTGGGTAGACGGTTCTTCAGATCCCAGAAGACAGCGCGGCCGAGGTTCACGTCATGGCGCATGAGGCGCATGCGGCAATCCCGCGGCCAGCATTTCTTGCTCTTGTAGCCAATAACGTTCTCGAAGTTCGGATCTGGCTGCTCGGTGAGATAGCGCTGGATAAGGTCCCTTGCTTCTTCGGCGGTGAAGCGAAGGAATACCCAGACCTTATCGATGTACCTTGTGTACAAGCGGATCGGATGCCTAGTCTCAACCTCCTTGCTGCTAAACTGGAGGAAGTCGTTTGGCTTTTGGGGCGGCCCATCGATCTCGCTGGCTCTCTGGGGTCCCAGCAGAAGGAGGTCGAGGATCAGGCCGTAGTACTGGAAGACGAAGGCGGAAAACTGCAGGCCTCGGATCATTCCATAGCTGTTCGTGTGGTTCATGTCCTTGTAGGTCAACTGGACGTTGTTCTTGGCCGTCATGTAATCCGCCAGATTGTGATCCATGATCAGCTTCAGCAGCGAGTTCAGCAACGTCAACTCTACCTTCTCATACACCTTGGACAAGGATGTTTCGACGAGTACATTGCATTCTCCATCGGCAGTTTCCCACACGCGGTCAAGGTTGTTGATACCCTGGGCCCACTTGTAAACCAAAAGGGGAGGGACTTCGGAATCGGATGGCTTGATCCAGGCCGGGAACAGGTTCCTCTGATCGGCTTGGTACCAGAGATACTGATCCAGATACGCATCGCTAATCTTCTCCATGGGCTCAATGTCGTAGACTGGGTTGATGGTACTGTAGTTGTCGTTCATGTCAATGCTGACCTCCTTGAATGCTCTTTGCGTGAGCAAGAAGCGCTTGATCCGCTCGAGCGTGGTTCCTGGGCTGTCATAAGCCTGCTCAATTAGAGCGAGCTCTTCTCTCTGACTCTGGTTGAGCCGTCCCTTGACCGAATAGGCTTCCCTGAGCCGTTCGAGAGCAAGAATGAGAATCTTCGTGTCATGCTTGTAAGAGACACTGGGGAAGGGGATCGGTGAGAACTTGCGCGACTCCAACCAGTGGACAGCCGTGGTGTAGATGGCAACGGCTTGCTCCGAAGTCACGTAAGGCCCATCCTTCATGTGGTTGTGTTGCCTCTCCTGCTCGGCCTTGAGCCATAGACGGGTAAGGCGCCCGACGTTCTTTTTCGCTACGGTCTTGTCCACAGTTGCACCTCGCCTGATCCTCTCACGATTGTAGTGGGCCACCGAGATCCACCAGTCAGCCTTGGCCTTGACGTAGCGGAGAATAATGTTCTCGATTGGAGCAGGCAATCCCGGCACCTTCCAGGGGATGTTGCTCTTCCAGCACCTCCACGCTTCGGACAGGTGCTGGAGTACGGTGTTGACCTTGCTTTGCTTAATGCCCTCAGGCATCATGTCCATGAGGTCCGCCATGACGGAAGCTCTGAGTTCCAAGTCGAAGTGGGACTCGACTCGCTGCTTGGTAACAGTCTTCGCGACACTCTTGCTGTGACGACCCTCGAACTGTCGAGACAAAAGGTTTCCGAGCCATCTTTCAAGGAGAGGAATGATGCCTCGCATGAAGAAGAGCCATACCCTCCAAGAAGGCGCCCAGAAGCCGCAGCCTGGACCCTTACCGACACCACCGGTATTGAATCGGTAGTAGATGAGATGTTTCAAGTCTTTGCAGGAACGAATCTGATGCATCAACTTATACTTGTACCGGTACATGCCTGTTAGCTGGCCGACGTGGTTAAAGGCATAGTGGATTCCGTCTGCCAAGATGAAAGCGTCGATGTTCCCCAGACGGAACTGGCAGTGAGCGTCGACAAGAAGCTTGACTAGACGGAGGATTTCTCTCATAAGATGGAAGGCATTTCCAAATCGGGACTTCTTCCGCTCCTTCGTAGTCAAAGTCTTCACTGGCTTGAGGTTGAAGTTGTAGTCGAGATGAAGGTAGGTAAGATTCTTCCGGTGAATGAGGAGGTTAAGCATGTTGAAGCCTTGTCGGCAGACTTGAAGACCGGCCTCGACCCAATCAATCGTTGTCTGCTGGAAGAACTTCGTTTGTCGCAGAGATTTGAGAAGATCTTGTCGGTTTTGAGACTTGGAAGGCTTCTTGTGCAGTTCATTGAGGACATAGCTCTTGAGGAGCTTCTGGTATGACACTCGAACCTTGACAGGTACCTTGCCCTGCGACGGGGGATGTTCCAGGTACCACTGCTTGATCAGAGGAACATCCTGAGCACGAACCATTTTGCCGGAGCGATGGTTGAAGGGATAAGGAGCCCACCAAAGCTCGATTGCGTCGGCAGCGTGCTCCGGTGCTAGCTCCTCTTCATCAAGAAATGGCTCAACCTCTGGGGGTAGGACGAACTCGGCATCCTCCGGCTCCTCATCGTTGCCAGCACCGAAGATCTCGTCCTCATGACTGACATAGCCCTCCGCTGGCTTGATCGGCGGGATGATGTGGATGCCCTTGTCGATATGGAATGCCGGAAGGTCCGGACTCTCAGCTCGGGCGAAGACGGTCTGAGGGTACGAGTGCCAAGAGAGGTGGACACCTCTAGGAAGCGAATTGTACAGGTAAGGATACGCCACACGAAACTCGTTCCTGTTCTCGCCACGGAAGATGATACGGTCGATGGCGTTGAACTCGCCAATATCCTCATCGTTCGGATCGATATCCTTGTAGAGTGGCTCAAATCGAGGCCCACCGGGGAGCGCGACGTTCAAGGCTTTGGCGGCCAAGAAGCTCTTCAAGTCAAAAAGATAGGAGTAGTTCTTATCGACGACTTCGGAGACGATGGGCTTGCTGAGACGGAACAGCGCAGCCATCTGCTCTAGCGACAGATTCCACGTCTTATAACTGGGTCCGTTGACGTGCGTGGTGTCAAGGAGGGCGCGATGGTCGTAGAACCACTCGAGGACAGCGGCATCTTCTTCCTCGTCGAGATCGTACTGGATGGGAGGCAAAGGTTCAACTTCTTCGATGTTCTCCGACCACGACAGGGGCGGCTCTTCGTCATCGAAAGGAGGAAAGCGCATCCGCTTGAAGAGGGTCCTGTCCTGCTTCTCTCGCCTCATGGCCAGCCACATCATGGCCCACTGCGCGAAGAAGACGGGTTCGATGACTCGGGGGATTTCGTTGACAAGAGTCAGGCAGCCGTTGACGTGGTATAAGACCTTGACTTCGCGTGTGGACTCCCAAGGCATGGGCATATTCTCGAGAAGCTTCAGGACGGCGTGCGGCATGAACTTTAGCGCGCCCAAGTAGCTGCGCTTGTCGCTGGTGTACTTCTTCTGCGATACGTCGCCGATGTCTCGAACGATTTTGCGGAGATGCTCGGGAGGCATGTCTGCCTTTTGAGTCTCGACAAATCCGGCCTTGCGCTTCTCGCCAAACCTATTCCTCTGGTTCCGTAACCATTCTTTCTTCTTTTCGGCGAATTTTGCGGATCGAGTATCGGGAGGGGGGCGGTAGCCTGGGGGTGGTGGAGCGGGCACCGTAGGCGGAGGAGGGAGAGATGACGAGGGCGGCGGCGGAGGAGGAGTAGGCGGAGGAGGAGGGGGGCCCCAGCCGGGGGGCGGAGGTGGTGGTAGTCCAGACATGATGATGCGACTTTGTGTGTTTTCGAGGTCTGGAGTCGGCGATGCACCTAGGTGACGATGAACGCGACTCAGCCAGGCGCTATAGCCCGCGTCACCACGGTAGCGACGGGCAAACCAATCGTCCCAGTCAAAGAAATGACGAGGATATGGGACGCGCCGCTAACAGTGTTGTTTCGTTGATGGATAAAGCTGAACGCCGCGATGCTGGATGAACGCGACGAAACAGATGCATGCAGCTTCTGATGATGGCAAATTCTCGTGATGCTGCAGGCACGTCGCCAGATTTTTCCCGAGATGTATCTCAGTCGGCCAGAGCTCCCAGTTAGTCATCAACTTTGCCTTAGTCAGCTTGTCGAGTCCTTGCCCCACCAAAATTTTGGCGGCTTCATGCGGGAAGAGCTTCTTGATCAAAAAATTTCTGGGAGGCAGCATTGATACATTTCGAATCACAGGCTCTGCGAGTTGTCAAACGCCCCATAGCAAATCGGTGCTTATATTCCATATATGAAGTTTCCCTAACTTTGAAGCCCTAATCCTGGTCAATTGGTGCGTCACATTCGTTTAACAGCCGTCACCTGCGTCTCGTTTCGATTCTGCTATCGGATTACAGCAGTCGATCGTGATGGCGGAACTTAAGAAGAGAAAGAGACCTGCTGCCGCGGGCGCTGGAAATGTCCCCCCCAAAGCGAAGAGGGTTGCCTTTGAAAAGGGCGATGACATCTTTGCGTGGAAGGAAGCCAGTTTATACGAGACCACGAATCCACCGTTCATACGTGGGTATATCCTTCCAGCGCTTAAGCTCACGGCTTTCTGTGCGCTAATGTGACAATCCTGTTCCAGTTGAGCCGGCTGGCTGCCAAATACCAGACAATATCACCTTCAGAGTCTACGCGAGGGACCGCCGGGGTGCTGAGCTGCCGAACGACGCGACACCACTAGAGCGAAAAGAGTACCTTTTGTACTCGAACGACCATCCAGTTTTCGAGTACAAGGGACACGAAGATCCCCTAACAAGATGGACGCGATTATACGTTGGCCTGCAAAATCCCATAACGGGAAAGAAGGAGATGCTGCAAACGAAGAAGCTTATCGTTCGAGCCGTACCGAAGAATAAGGCTGGGGCACGCTCTGCGAGTGCTGGTGAGAAGAAACAGGAGGTGAGTCGTCCTCGTGCCAATCCAAATTGTGGGCTCAGGGTGGAAACTGACTGTCTGGTTCCTTAGCCTACGCGTGCAGAAATCATGAACGATCTCGGGCAACTATTCGGATCGAAGCGAGCGAAGAAGGCCATCGAGGAGAAGGCCCGGAACGAGATTGCCGTGTCTGTCCTGAACGCCGACGGGACTCCAAAGAAACTCGGAACCGCCCAGGAGGCCACCCTGGACGCTATTGGGGACGCGACAGAAGGGATGGCGACCCGGGAGGAGCTTCAGGCTGCTGCGGACGCCGTAAAACCCATACCCAAGGCGAACCTAGACGCCGAGGAGATCCAGGACGTTTACGACCCGCTCGTCATCATCGGGCCGGAGATCTTCAACAGCATACGGGTGACGGATTGGCAGCAGGCGGTCGCCAACAACGAGGGTGTCCGCATCCCCTCAAAATACATCGCCAGCCGCCTCAATGCCGTCGCGCGGGGTCCGAACAGCACGTCCCGCCTGCGTCTGCTGCGCTACACCTACTGGCTGATTGTGTACTACGCGAACGCGACGCGCAAGAAGCACTCGCGGTTCGCCATGCTCAAGAAGAACTTCAAGGCGCTCACTGGCGCGTCGGACCAGATCGTCGAACACCTGCAGGCCAAGTTCACCAACGGGGGGCGCGGCGAGATCAACAGCTTCTACGACTCGCTCATACTCACACACATCATTGCCTTTGCGAGCATTCTCGAGAATTTCGAGTTTGACATCCAGTTTCTGCGGGAGGATCTCAAGATTGACCATGAGAAATTCTGCAAGCACTACGTCGAGATTGGCGGGAGGGTGAGGGAGTCGAAGGAAAGGGGCACGGCGAGGGTGAGGCACATAGCCAAGCTATCCCTGCCCCTGCAGTTCCCTAAACAGCGTAGGATCCAAAACCGCCGCAGGTAGTCGAGCCTCGGCCGTGCTGTGGAGCCTAACTACGTATATACAACTGCTGCGGCTTGGGGAAATACTTGCTTCCCTAGTTGTGTTCAGCCCACACATCTAGTAGCCGGCGGTAGTTTACGACGTACCAAGCAATCAATGCTTTAATGATGGATGGCAAGCTTCCCCGACCCGGCGACTTGGTAACCGGAAGGCCAGGTAGTTCCTCCAAGCAAGATACAATTCAACTAGGACATCAGTCATGTTTTCGAGGACTTCATAATGTGTCTCTATAACGATAACCAATTGTGAAAACATCAATGCCTACACCATTTGCGGGGGGTATGTAGTGTAAAATATACGAGAAACTCCGGCAATCGTGGCGAATCCGGGGCCGAGCTAGGGTCGGCCTAGCTCGGTGGGCGATGCCTCGGCAACTTTTAATCAGAAATGGCGGGGAACCGCGCATCTCCACAATTGGCCCCGTCAAGCTTCCAAGCCGAGCCCAAAAGGAAAGCCGCTTTGAGAGTCCGCGGCTTCTTTACCCCGGACTCCTGGAAGGATTTGGGGTCGATGTAAGCTTTACCTGGTACCCGTACTTATTCCGCTCCTTGCGCCCCGGTATCATTCTTTCTCTCTTGTCCCTTCGTTCTGTCCTCCTCCTCTTCCCAAGTGCCGAATATTTCTAGTCGGAGAAAGAAAGACATCAAAGCCCACATTCACTATGCCGAACCCTGTTCTCAGCGTCGAGTATCGCGACCGCGTCGCCGTGCTCACCATTGACAACCAGAAGAAGCTCAATGCGCTCGACCAGCACCAGTACTTTGAGCTCGCGAGCCTGTTGAACGAGATCGCCGCGCGAGACGACATCTACATCACCGTCATCATCGGCAAGGGCCGCTTCTTCTCGGCGTACGGTCTTCCCCCCCCCCCCCCCCCACCCCCCCGTCTACCCATGTCTCACATCTCAAGTCCTGGAAACCCCCGCCAGTTCCTCAAGCCGCTCTCGTTCTTTTCTTCCCCCTTTTCACGTAACCACTCCCTATTCCAGTTGACCTCGATTGCTAACCATCAGTCTACCCCCTTCTCCAGCGGCGCCGACGTCACCGTCTCCCTCATCGATCCCTCCCAACCCCCGTCCCGCCGCGACCTCCTAGCCTCCTTCCTCGCCAACAACCTCAACCTCACCCGCGCCTTCTACGCGCACCCCAAGATCATCGTCGCCGCCCTCAACGGACCCGTCGTCGGCCTCTCCGCCGCCCTCGTCGCCCTCTCCGACTTCATCTATGCCGTCCCCTCCGCCTTCCTCGTCACGCCCTTCTCCTCCCTGGGGCTCGTCGCCGAGGGTGTGGCCTCGCGCGCCCTGGTCCGCCGGCTCGGCCCCGCGCGCGCCAACGAGGCGCTCCTCATGAGCCGCAAGATCCCCAGCTCCGTGCTCAAGGAGTGCGGCTTCGTGAACGAGATCTTCGATGTGGGCGGCACCGGCGAGGGCGCCGACCAGCGGTTCAAGGACCGCGTGCT
>JAXQGT010000306.1:0-13032 GCA_037040375.1 Basipetospora sp. M8501
AAGGGTTATAATGAGTTAGTTCCAACGTCAGTGTTTGACGCAAAATGTCAAACTCCAGCCTCTGCTAGGCATTGCCATGAACATGCTCAACGGACTACATGTGTAACTCGACTCTAGAGACTTTATAGTATCAGTGACGATGTTAGGGATATCGAAGTAGAGTATATGGGATCGACCTATATGGATACTCCACCGCAATCAAAACAATGCTCTTTCATTACCAGGGCCGCTTCCTCTCCAAGAGACACAGGTCAGTCCACATACTGGGGAGTACCTGTCGCTCTTCTGGGTGCTTCAGCCTTATCGTCATCCGTGTCTAATAAACCTTCCTCTACATCATCGTTCACGCTGTCTGTGGCCTTCCTCTTGTGTTCGTCACAGGAGTGGCTCCTTTGGAGCCGCCGTCGCTGTACGCGGCCATGAGAGCTAGGCTGCCCATGCTAAGCTTTTCGTAGTGGGTGGCTCCATCTTCGTCTACTTTGTGCCGAATGATATTCCGGCAGACCCTGCTTGTGACTAAAGGCTTCACCTCTAGGATTTTGGCCCGGGCAAATTAAGCAAGTGAGTAGGGCCGTGAGGGTTTATCGATGTTGTTCACAGCTATGTCGTGATATATGTTTCTCAACTCTGCTGCGTAGCCCTCATCAAGCATATGCACGAGGTACCCAGGCTGAGACGGGGGTCCTTCGATGTCGCAAGGCGGGGCGGTCTTTGGCAGAAGTGCAAACCACCTGCTGTCGGAACAGTGGTGCACATCCCGTCTGAGTTTCAGGATATTAGCGGAGTTGTCAATGCTGCCGAGCGAGGTTCCATAGAGTTGCATGTCGTTACACTTATACCAGATCACTTCTTCTTTAGAAACCGGGTAGGCGTCCTCGAGTGCGAAGTCCCTGTTCGTAATTCCGCATCGCTGTACACGGTTGGACGCGGGTTAGGCTACTTATCGGGGATTTGATCATGGGGACAACGCCAATCTCCAAAACTCGGGACAATCGGATATGGCTCTAGAGGTAAAAAGAGAATCTATCAGAAAAGGCAGAACAAGAAGGTGGATAAGAATTCAATCTACCTTCCCCTTCATCGTCAATAATAAAGTAGGATTTACTTTTCGTCAACAACGCACCTTTTACGCGCTGGTGGCCGTGGCGGTCGTGAGCGAGATATCCTTGAAAAGCATTGTCCGCCATTATCTGGCACGCCAGCAAAGCGATGTGGTGTACGACTCCGAACTCCGCAGGTTTCCTTCCGTCAGCACTGTGTGCCGCTGTCCAAGATCTACAGGAGACTAGATGCTATGACTAAGAGGTGCCAGCGAGGTGCCTCGCGCTCTTTTGGTCTAGCAGCCTCTGGCACCTTCGATACGTACGCGGTCGGTACATGGGAGAGCCAGCAGAGTATTGGGTTCAGGGTATCTGGGTGCATAAAAGAACCCGGCCCTTGGTGGGGGGGAGCCGGGAGGGCAGATGCTGTGTGGGAATTGGCTTGACTGGAAAGGCGCCATTTTTGTCCCGACGGAACTGATGATAGAATAGGTGAGGCAGATTTCGGGGGGTGGCTTGCTGGATGCGAAATAGATTGGAAACCTCAATGGGACCTCAATTGATTTAGGTTTCTGGGTTGGCGTATGATTTCGGAAAGGTTCAGGTTGGCGGCTATAGAGGTAATATTATATAGTCAGGTGTCTGTTCCTCCTAGTTAAGGGTGTTCTTGGTCGAACGCGGCGAATATACCTTACTACATTTCATCCCGATGCATGACGCCAGGACTACACGCTATCACGTGATTAAAACCTAAAAGCAGGTACTTCCATACTCCATAGTACCTGCACTGATGTTCAGCGAACCTCGAGGTGCTCAACCATCACCACATTTGATGCATTCTTAATGTCCGCTAGAAAACCCGCCACTCGCATACCATCAGCGTCCTAAGCCCTTCATCTGAGAAAGACTTGTCAACACAACATAGAGATTTCCATCTCTCGTCAAAAACCCACCACTCACATCAGCGTCACAAATAGCCCATCATGTCCGAGCGAAAAGTCCTCACAAAGTACTACCCCGCGGACTTCGACCCCGCCGAGCTCACGCGCAAGCGCCGGCCCAAGCAGACGGGACCCAAGATCCAGCCCGTCCGCTTGATGGCGCCCTTCTCGATGCGGTGCACGTCGTGCGGCGAGTTCATCTACCGCGGGCGCAAGTTCAACGCGCGCAAGGAGACAAACATTGAGGAGCGGTACCTTGGCATCCAGATCGTGCGGCTGCACATCCGGTGCACGCGATGCAGCTCCGAGATCACGTTCCGGACGGATCCGAAGAACAACGACTACGCCATGGTCAAGGGCGCCGTGCGCAACATGGAGCCGTGGCGCGACCGGGTCGCCGAGCAGGAGACGGACGAGCAGAGGCTGGACAGGCTGGAGCGGGAGGAGGCCGAGGCCGCCGGCGAGGAGGAGCGGGACGCCATGTCGGAGCTCGAGGCCAAGAACGCCGACGCGAAGAGGGACATGGAGGCCGCGGACGCCTTGGACTCCATCAGGCAGCGCAACGCGAGGATACAGCTCGCGCAGAAGGAGGGCGTGGACTTTGCCGATGCCGTGGTGCGCGCCGCCGATGAGGAGAAAGAGAGGCAGGACAGGGAGGACGAGGAGGCGGCGAGGAGGGCGTTCGCAAAGGCCAGGCAGGGGGGAGCCGAGACGGTTGACCTGCTGGGCCAGCTGGACATGGAGGAGTTGCCCATCGAAGGTGTCGGAGAGGCGGATGGGGAGGCTGGCTCGTCCACCGCGAGTCCCGCGCCCTCCAGCTCCGCTACAACCTCAGACGCCTCGATGCCGCCGCCGTCATTCAAGCGAGTTGTTAAGAGGAAGCGGGACCATTCAGCGTTGCTGGGCATCAAGAAGAAGAAGCCCTTGGTGTAGGTTTGAGGTTTGGGTGGCCCAGGAAGATTGTGGAAGAGTTCCAGTTCTCATGAGAAATATAAGCGATACCCATTGACGCGGAAGATAGTCCCAAATATTTCGGAACATCAAAGTCAACTCCACATCGTCATGTGTTTAGAATGTCCTTCAGGGGCAAATTAACCTGGATACCGAGCCTACAATCGAGAGCTTGGGCGTTACCTGTCCAGGTAGTTCGGAAACCTCCCAGACCGTTACGAGCGAACGAGCGAACGAATGAACAATGCCCTCTTGAATGTTGAGCTACAGCAAAATGCGCACAAGATGCCTCCTAAATTCAATAATGTTTGTTGCCTTGGCTCCTTCCGCCAACTTCGGAACTCCATAACCCGTTTGCGTTGCTTGCTAGAATGAACATGGAAAAAAAGGGAAAAAAAACGCCTTAAAACTCCACACGAGTGCCATCTCTGCAATCACACCAAAACAACCGTCTCTCCCCTCTCCGTCCCGCAAGGCAAGTCGGTCTTGCCTTTCTTTTTTCTCGGATTCCCCGTATTTGTCCTTTTCCCAAATCGTGACCTCGCGCCAGTGTGCAGCGGCGGACATGACTAGGTTTCGTGCGTCGTCTATAGTATGAAATACTGATGCTGCTGACCCCGGTCGCCCCGTGGGTCGGTCGTCTGCGAAACACAGAAAACCACCGACGGCAGCTGGTGAGAAGAATAGAAAGCAAACCCAGCGACGTCGATCGTTCAGAGACATGCTCGTATTCGTCGTTGCATGAATAGCCGTTTGGGGAAAGAACGACAAGATAAAGAAGGCAAAGCTCGTCGGAAACCTTTCTGTCAAATGCTTTTTTCTCTCCTCTTCCTCGTGTAGTTGCTTCAGACAAGGGGTGTTGCTAGGTCCTAGTTGAAGTCCCGTTCGGCGTCCTGTCCGTGAAGGCGTTGGGCTGTTGCCTAGACCTCGTGGAGTCGTGACGGGGCTGCTGGCCGTCCTTGTTCATCTCCTCCATTTGGCGCATGGTGTGCTGGTGCATAAAGCGCGTGTAGGAGTTGAGGTCGCTTGGCGGTGGATTAGGCATTGGGATGGTATATTTCCCCTGGTGCGAAGAGGACATCATGGCCTTTAGAGATCGGTGGGTGTGAGGGGAATCGAGATTTTCGAAAGAGACAAGGGAGGGTGGAAGCGGGGAGAGGAATAGGAAACAGACGGGGGTTGCAGTATAGGATGGATGTATGTATCCTTCGCGAACCAGAGAGTGGGATGGGAGGGAGGTGAGTGAGGGGCTCGGACGTCTGTGTAAGGCGAGGGTTTCCCAACAAGGAAAGGGTCGCAGCTCTCTTCCTCGAGAAGAGCTTGGTTGAACTTAGTTGGCCCTGAGCGGACCAGTGAAAAAAGTCTTTTGGTTGGTAAAACAGGGAAAGCGGCTTGCACCTGGTGTAGTGTGGTCAGATGGATGCTCAGTTTGGCTACGTTTCTGTGGAAGATCCTAGTTAACGGAGACCTACCAAGTCTTGGAGAAACGAAACAGGGACGGAGAGCGCAAAGGCATTTATAAAGAGCGTCGAGGTTGAGCGTGGAGGGGGGGTGTGGTGAGTAGAATCTCTGGCGTCCTATGCCCGGGGTACGGGGTGAACGTATGAGGCAAAGTACTAGGCACGTACGACGTCAATTCTTACACAGAGGACCGACGCAGTGTGCAGTTTAGTGCAGTCGGGTGGATGTGGAAGTGTTCAGGTTAAGTGGTGGGTGGAGTGCAAGCTGGAGTGGCGGGGGCGATCTTTGGCGTAGTGTAGGTGGGACATGAGGAGCTGATGTAAGGAGTACACGCTCATAGTCTGGGAACCTGGAACTGAGGGACCAGACCCTCCAGACGCTCCCCTCCAGACGCTCCGAGTCAAACACATACTGTCGTAATTGTTCCGACCCTGACGTTTGTCATACTAGACCCCTACCATTGTCCCTAAAAGTATTGAGGGGCACGACCCTGAACTCATGGGCCTCGAGCTTCTCCAATGACGCTATCGGTGGCGTTGGGAGGAACGGCCTTTTGAACTTCGCAGACATCATTACTCTATAGTCCAGACGCCTTTACCCCCTTCTTAATGATGTCTAGCAGCGGAGCATGACGATCCTTTCCAGGCTGCCATCGAGACGGGAGGTTGAGACGGTTCCATCGTTGACGTCTTCAACCGCGGTAAAGCTTACAGGTAGAGCTTACTGTCTTGGTCCATTGGCGGCGGCAACGGTGCTTGGAGTTGTTCGAGGAATTGGAGCTTGCCGTTGGCGTCATCAACGCGCTTAACATACCGAATGATGGGGACCAGTTTCGGGGCAGGCTGGTTCTTCCTCCCAGACGAGAGGAGAGCCACATCGGAGTGGCCTCCGAGAAACTGTCTGTACTCGTACTTTTGGCGCTGGCTGACCCGGAAAGTCTGCCAGGTTTGCTGCGGCCCTTTTGTTCCCCTGATAGTGTACTTATTTGTCTGAAGCTTTCATCAAAATCTACTACAGACGGCTTTATCCTGCCGGTGACGTCACCGCGATTCTCTCCTGTGGTTGGGGCTGAAGATGTGGCGTTGAATAGGCGTGAGGCCTCGGACTGGCCAGATGCGGTTCCCAAGTGGGCGGTTAAATTATTGTCTGGCGAAGGATGAAGATCTCCATCGTGACGACACCAGACTGCACTGGTGAGTGAAGTTGTAGGGAGTGTGATATTGCTGGTTCGGAATGCACCAGACTGTTTTCGCCGCATTAATACGGAGCACTCCGTAACTCCGTCTGTCCAAGGGTCCAGTTTCCCGTCCCGGTAGATGAACAAAGTCCAGTCACTAGTACCATATCTTGCGTTTACACCCATGACGTCAGCGGGGTGGCTTTACAGACCGGATGGGCCTCCCGCTAATAATTTGAGTCAGCGCAGGTAGCGACGACCATGATCTCAACTACCCACCTCAGCTGCACATGCCTCGTCCACCTCGCAGCACAGTACACTAAGGTAGTATCTAGTTCATGAAAATAGGGCCACTCGCACCAATTGAGTCTGCGACAATTCAGTGTTTTCGCCAAAACTGGTAAATCACGGCGGTGATGTTATGGATTGATCCTTTCGGTGACAGCTCAGTGGACGGACACACTGATAGTGACCCTCAATTCCTGCATGCAACAATCCCGAAGCCTGCAGGGTACAGAGTACTACTACATGTACGCTATCTTGGCGAACCAGATCCCGCGGTCTGGACCGCTTGATCGTGGCCTTCGTCATACCCTCGCCACCTCAGCACTGGGTGTCCCCTAAACACCAGGGGACGTCAGACACCCTGGAACATGCGGTATCGTTGTCGCCAAGGGGCAGTCAACATTGACAACCCGAAAGAGAGGAAAGGAAAAAAAAAGAGGCAAAGAAGTATGAACGGTCATTCTGGCAACGGATGCCTTGAGGCGCCTCCAACGCCTGTCGGAAGGTGGGGGAAAAGGATCGTCTTCCTTCCGAGCAGTTACGCCAGGCTGATGACATCCATGATGCTGGTCTCATAGCCCTGGGGGCCAGCATTGACCTTCAGTACAATAGTGGTACGCCTTACTCACCGAAGGGAGAAAGCCATCGCGCCGCCGCAATATGTAGGAATATGGAGAACCAGCGAGCTATGGATATATTACGTATTAAGTCGGGCTCGGTGGAGACATTTGAAGCCTACATTCAGCGCATCTGCAAGAGTCTTTGCTAGGCAATGATCAAGTAGGCTACCGGGAAGTGGTACTCGGCTTGGGGACCTCGAGCAGTCCCGTCGGCACGGAATGTCGACACAAGGACACGGCAACCGTCTGCCTACTAACAGGGCTCCGGGGGTGGGGGGCTTCTCCCGCTTCTACATGTATCTGAGGGGTAAAAGAAGATCAGACCCATCTCGGGCTCCGTCCGCTCATACACTACACTAGTGTGCGGAGTAGACTTGGGTGTTCCAATGTCAGTCAAGAAAAAGTGCAGATCCTGACGATCGCATAGCACTTGCAGGTAACGTTAAGCCCACACTACTCCGTAGCAGCATTTCATGCACCAACTACGTACGCGCCCACCAACATGCGAGTAGATATGTGGGCGAAGGGGGCTGGCACAGTACTAATCTAATACCGGGAGTGGGACGACAATCTGTAGTACACTGACCGACACCTCTGAAGGACCCTGGATGCCAAGAGTCAGGGGTGACGCCCGACTAAATCTCCACGCTCAGGAGGTGAGATGCGCTGTTCACTCACTCCCCCCCCCTTTTTTTTTCTCCCCAATGAGCGGGCGAGACGTTTCCCTGCATGTGAGTGCCTCTCCTTCACCCGGCCGGAAGAAGGCACGTCCGTTCGGAACTAGTCATGATGTGGACAATGTTAGTGCGAGAGGGATGCGGGTGTTCCCTGGAAAATGCGTGTAACCTCTCCGGTAGGTACATGTATACTCGTGCAGGGTCCTTCCGGTGGGAAGGGATCTGCAGAAACGGATCAGCGATGACCGGAAGGTGTCCCGGCTTCTGCGGGGACTGCATATCCAGGGATCACGGTCCTCGTCCGGGCGCCCGGCGTGGAATATTGCACCAGTGTCTAGTAGTGTAAGGCAAGGCTCTCGAAGGGCGTCATGTAGATGCCTTCGCCGGAGACGCGGGTGGGTATACCCTGCATGTTAGCGTATTGATCCTTTGGGGCTTGGACTTTGCGGCGGACATGTAGGTAATTTCTCAAAACCAAGGAAGGGATCAATGACGGAATAAGCTAGACGGAACGAGGCGGGTTCATTGTGCTGCTATCAAAAGGTTTATGTGGATTCTTAACGTCCATCTCACTCCCTTTATACTACACTCGATATGAATGGTGTGCAGAATCAATCAGTCCATTGGTGTTCCGTGTCCAGGTGCTTTTTGTAGGTGTCGAGTGGTCCAACGGATCAAATTGGTTTGGTACACAACATGCGGAGAATTCAGGTAGGTCTGGGTTGGGACTTGAAGTCGCCGAGCTCCGATCCGCATCAATCGGCCGTTTCCTACAATGTAGTGTAAGTGATTTCCTACCGAGAACGGAGAACGGAGAACGGAGGCCGGCCCACTTATACCCTTCACCGATAACCGTAACCGTATTAAGCTACATTGATGTCCTGCCATTCGATATTACATACCAGAGGATACAGTGCCCACAAAATATCTTTTTATTTCGATACAACTCGTGGGCTTGACTCGCTTGCGTTCTCCGGAGTTTTACAGAGCACATGCATACATCGCTACCCTCGTGGGTTCTCTCTGTCGTAGGATAAGGGGGCAAACGAAAGTAGTTGAGGAAACGGAAGGCAGATACACTGGCTGATTGCTGCGTTCAATGTCGCCCGGCTCCAGCTGCCGCCCGGATACTAGACAACCCCGTCCGTACCACTGAAACAACACTGAACCGCGTTGTTTTCACCGCTGGCTGTCCTTAGTACTCGGTTCGTACGGAGTAATAGGTATTAGTTCCTAGTTTATGTAGCACCCTGTATCATTATTATTACATTATCAATCTTGATCTGAGCCGTGTATTGTGGACAGGTCAGCCTTGCAGGCGTCTGGTTTCAGGGAAGCCCCGATTCACAAACCTGCACGGCTCGACATAACTAGCCGGGCGGGCTCGCTTCTTTTCCAATTGTTTCAATCATTGATGTTTCGACCAGTTCCCTCCTAAGGGTGAAGGAAACGGGACAGCCAGGCCGTCGTTTCAACTCTCCACTCTATTCCGGAAGTATAGCGCAATGGCGTCTGAATACGTAAAGACTCATTCCAATCGGGACCACCGAAGGTTGAAGGTAAGAGCAACACGAAGATTCCTCACGTCGCCGCTGGCCAAAAAGAATCCCAAGTTGCGCTGACGAGATCGCCTTATTAAAGGGATTTCGAGTTCAAATTATTTCGGAGAATTAAATTCGCGATCGATCATGGCGCTGGGTGTGTAATCCCGGAAACTGACCCATCATGGACCTCCTAGAGCTTATCTCGTGCCGTCGATCGTCTACCAGGGCTCGTGCGACAACGGGCATCGTCTAGCTTGGCATGGAGTCTCTCCAATTGGATGAGGAACACATAGTACCAATACAGCGACATCTTATTCATGGGACGATGGCGGAAATCTTGTCTCGATCAAAAGGAACCTTCGTACAATCAATCATGTGGGTTGATGCGTTCCGGGAAAACTGGCTAAAAGTCTCATCCCCCTCCTGCCGTGCTTCACTCTTGTCGCGGATCCTCCCACCGGGCGACTACCCCCGTTTCAGTTCATGCCTTTCTCACCAACGACATCGTTTCCACTCCCGAATGCCATGATCTTCGTCGCCGAGGGCGGCGATGCGATCTGGAAAGGCGGGCACGAAGGGGAAAGAAGAAAAAAAGGATATATCTGCTGGGGGTGATCATCCCCGGCAGTGAACTGATGGATCTTCGTTTCTTCCCAGTTCCCATTCTTCCATTTCCATCTCGTCAAGGCTGGCTTTGTGCACATATTTTCAAATCTCTTGAATTGTGGAAACTATCCTCATCGACTGGCTCGAGTCTCAAGTGTACTTAATTCCGGCACACGAACCAACATACCGTCAAACAAGCCCCCAGGCGGCAGCTTTCTGTTCCCAACTCATCACTCCAGTTCATCAACGAGCCAAGACGTGCAGGATGCGTTACCAGATCGCTTCCATCGTCGCCGCGGCGTCTTTGGCCTCCGCTCTTACGCCGGCCGGTTTCGAGCCGGGTTCCCAGAACCAGCTCTTTGTCCAGTATGGCAACCAGGCCGCGCTCAACGGCCAAGTTATTCCCCAAGCCGGTATGTGACACTCCCTCTGCCCTTTCTTCCTCATCACTCGCGGCACCCCAACGCTGCAGCAGAGGCTGCCGGTGGCGACGCAGCAGGCTAGGACTTGCGGGGCGAAAGCAAGAAAGGAGAATTGTTCGAGAGCTAACGTTCCCTACTTTTCTTTAAAGCCACCCAAGTTCAGCCCACGCTCGCCACCTCCCAGCGCCTCCAGGGAACTTACGCAGTGCTCATGATTGACCTCGACATCCCCCCGAGCCTCGCCAACGGGAGCGAACCCACCCTCCTCCACTGGCTCCAGACGGGCCTCACCTCCTCCCCGCAGGCCACCACCCTCAATACCAATAACCCGGGCAGCGGCGCCCAGCCTCTCCCCGGCAGCCCCGCCCCGGCCCCGGCCCCGGGCGGAGGGAACAACCGACCCGCCGCGAACCAAGTCTTCCTCCTGCAGAACCGCCAG
Organism: Basipetospora sp. M8501; assembly: GCA_037040375.1. Taxonomy (NCBI): domain Eukaryota; kingdom Fungi; phylum Ascomycota; class Sordariomycetes; order Microascales; genus Basipetospora; species Basipetospora sp. M8501. The sequence continues at coordinate 10,164 of JAXQGT010000306.1, forward strand.
GCCACCGCGGCGCTTGCGCCCTACTTCGGCCCCAGCCCGCCCGCCAGGACCCCCCTCAGCCACCGCTACACCTTCATCCTCGTCGACCACTCCTCCATCACCCAGCAGGGGCTCGACGCCCTGACTGCAGCCGCCCAGCAGCCCTTCGGCTTCAACGCGCAGAACGCGCTCACGGCGGCCGGCCTGGCCGACAGCGTCGTCGCCGGCAACTTCTTCAACGTGACGAACCCCGGCCCGGCCGAGGACTCACCGACTCCGGCAGGGAACGACGGACAGGGTGCAACCCCCAGCGGTGGCAACGGCGGCGGGTTCCAGCAGGGTGACCCGACCACGCCCGTCGAGGCTGCTGGTGCGGTATGGGGACCGCGCGCCGGCGCCGCTAGCTTTGCCGTAGGTCTCGTCGCGGCCTTGTTCTGGGGTCTGTAATGGTGGAGAATTCTAGTTGGTATAGTGTGCTGCAGGAAGGAGGATCGTGTGGCGAGGCGTTGGGGTTTGGCAAAGACGTACACAGTGTTGGCTATGGGATCCCGTCTTTTGGTCTCAAAATGGCGGTAGGAGTGCCCCGGTGGGCTTCGATCGTTCTCTGCTGTGCGGGCTATGGCAGCGAGCTGAGTCCTTGCAGCTTCCATGTCGGGAACGGGTGATGTTTGTATGATTTGGGTAAGACAAGGCGCATCTGACGTAATGGAGTTTGGGTTAGCTAGAGGTGGTCGTTGGTATTCAACAGGCTGCTGGTGCATCGTTCATGATATAGGATTCATTTTTGACTTCATGCTCCTCGTATCATTCTCGTGGTGAAACGATCGTCGGTACTCGCTCGCTGTGAACGGAGGCGTCGGTTGGCTTTTCGTCGTCGTCCACCCGTATTCTCAGGCATGATGGCTGAATGGAGAGGAACCGCAGAGAGGAAACATCCCAAATAGGTGATGCGATCTCACCTCAACTATTTGTAAGTCTTTTCTCTTTTCTTTCTAAGCAGATGACAACTGTCGCTTTGCTAAACAAATGGAAGAATGGGATACCAAGGGCTAATAACGGGTGCCGGCGTCTATGAACGCGCTGGGTACTTGGACGAGGTTTGAATGTCGCTTGAATGGATAGGACACACTTATACGTAGGCTTCGGGCGAAGATCAGTCGAGAGCGGAGAAGAGGACGACTACCGCGATGAGCCCGCTCTCTAGTGCGTCCCCCACCTCCCTGCGCACTCGCGAGACACTTGTTCAAATCGAACATGGTTAAGAACGGGTATTGACGGAATTGAAGAACACAAAAGGGAACCAGGAACACCAGAAGTCCGGACGTAGCCTACACTCTCTTTGCTTGCGCCATTCCATGTGCCTGCGGTGTCAATCCGCATCAGTTCGCCCCGATAAATCCTCAATCGCCAAGCATAAACCAGCCCCATTCTGTCGCGGTCGGAATGACAGACGAAATGATTTACTTGAGGAACAGGTCTGTCCCATTCCTGGCTGTCCGAGATCGATCAACGTGATCGAGACCCAGTTGATCATCGTCCGAGGCCGTGACATCCCATAGAACGTCATCTATTGCAAGACTGAGCGTTAGCAAGAGTGACATGGTGACTAGCCCAAGTCCAAAGAAAGACAGGGCGCGAATGAGGCTTACCATCTGTCAAGTATTGAGGCTTCGAATAATGAGACCTCCTCACAATGGCGAACTTGATCCTCTCGAAGGACTTGCCCTTGAACCCTATGCGCTTCTCAAGCCGCTTCTTTGTTTCCGAGAACGGCTCTCCCTGTCACATTCAGAGTTAGCATTAAAGGCGTGTTTGGGGCTTCCACCTTGCAGCGCGGGATGCAAGCTCAGACGCCAAATGCCAAATGCCAAGTATAGCATAATGGGGAAACGAACCTGGACGAGCAAAAACCTGAACGGGACACCGTGTACCCTGCTTGGCTCATTCTGGAAGTGGAAGACATTGACCAAATTGGCATCTGTTGCCGTCACTTCCTCCTCGGGTACCCGTTCAGCGTATGCCACGGTATAGTCATTCATGCTGACAACAGGCGAGTCTCTCTTGAGCTCGCGGAAGAAGCGGCTGTTGGTCGCTTCAAAGATGCGGATGCGCCCGGCTGTCGCTTCATCTGGAAGCTTCGCCTTCTTCACAAGAGCGTCAATCAGCTCATCGATGGTACCATTCTTGTTGACGAGCAGGTCATACGTCTCCTATAGATGCGGGTCGCGCACCACTGTTAGTATTTCTGACCTTTTCTACCATCTGTGTCCTGGGTCTCTTCGCAGACTACATTGGATACAGTGCGACAGAGGGAGGCAGTGTGCATCGCAGTAATGGCTTGAAAAGATTTAACTCACCTCTCTCGTGATGCCTTCGCTCAACCAGGTAACCTTCACACTCTTCTTGTGCTCGAGCTCCTCCAGGCTGATCTCAAGGACCTCGAAGAAAAAGGCATCTGTGCGATAATTCTGCTGCATTTGAGAGTAGGAACCGGAGTTGAGCATCGCCAGCAGACTGGTGTTCGGCTTCACTGTCGTCTTGGGGTTCCCAGTAGTGCTATTGACACTCCAAAAGCGGAGATGAGTGGGCGGGACGTCCAAAACGGCTCCCACGCGTTGCGCCACAGTTTCATACCCCACCTTGGAGCTCATGGTAAGCTCAAAAGGGGGGTATTTAGACTCGTCGCAGCGACTCGGATGCGGGCAGAATTTGAGAGTCTTCTTGTTGTAGAGGAAATCGTAGTACTCGGTCGCATTAGAGAAGAAATCCGTGGTTAATTTGTTGCTGGCAGAGCGAGTAAGTTAGTTGCATGATGAAAAAGACATTAGAAAGTAAGTAATGGAATGAATTTTCAAATATATACTTTTATAAAGATTTATATTATAGATTG
>JAXQGT010000307.1:0-13106 GCA_037040375.1 Basipetospora sp. M8501
GAGGGCGGCGTGGTAACGGCGCCCTCAAGAAGCTCTACGCCCACGTCGACTCCCCAATCGACGGGCCCGGAAAGACCGACTTTGGCGACGTGGATATCCTCGTCGTCTCACCGCTCAATGACCTCACAACAACCTCGACCTCGCCAGGTTCACTCCCCACTCTCGTGGGAGCCGATCCCTCCAGTGGTCGGCGGGGATGCCTAAGCGAGCTTGAGCTGGTGGGCGCGGCGCTCGGCGCGGAGAGAATGGTGCGCGAGAAGGGTCGCGTGGCAGCTCACTTCGCCATCCCCTGGCCCTCCCCGTCGCCACCATCACCACCTCCTCCTCAAGACAGGCTCAAGGAAGAAGCGAGCGGGAGGGGGACCGGCAGCACGACGAGTGGCGAAGAGGACCGGCCGCGCTACATCCAAGTCGACGTGCGCGTGTGCGAGACGCTAGACATCTTCCACTGGATCCTCTTCAAGCACGCCCACGGCGACATGTGGAACCTCCTCGGCTCGACCATCCGGCCCCTGGGCCTCACCGCTGACGAGACGGCGCTGTTCATCCGCGTGCCCGAGATCGAGGCGCTCAACAAGAACCGCGCCAAGGTGCGCGTCACCGCGTCGCCGTCGGAGGTGCTCAGGATCCTGGGCCTCGACGAGGAGCGCTACTGGGCGGGGCCGTTCGGCTCGGCGGAGGAGCTGTACGAGTACGCGGCGACCTCGGCGCTCTTCTGGGTGCGGCCGGAGGATGCCCAGGAGGGCGGCGGTGGGGGCGACGTCAAGAGGCTCAAGTCGAACGACAGGCAGCGCATGAAGACCCGCACCGTGTACCGGCGCTGGGTGGAGGAGTTCCTCCCCAGGTGTCGGGCAGAAGGGCGGTTCACGGAGGAGAGGTTCACGAGGAGTGCCGTAGCGGAGAAGATATTTGCTGAGTTCCCCATACGCGAGGAGTACCAGCGTCGTCTGAAGGAGTTTCGGATCGACAGGCAGGAGGCGGATATCAAGAAGTTTGAGATTAAGGAGTTCGTAGCGGGGCTACCGCGCGCGGAAGAGGACCCTATGTGGAGGGGTATGGTCTCTGCGGCACTGAGGAACATTGTGCTTGGGGGTGAGGGGGACAAGTATGGGATAGCTCCGGCGCAGAAGTTCCGCGGCGCGGACGGTGAGTTTGATATGGAGGCTGTGAGGGAGTTCGTGCGGGGGAATTGGGAGGTTGTTGCGGAGGCTGCGCTGCGGCTTCATATGGAGACAGGTCAAGGGGAAGGAGCTTGAAGGTTCACCATTGACCTTGAAGCTCGCTACTACACTGCAAGTGGGTGCAACGAGTTAGGCTATCTGAAAGCGCAAGGTGAGGAATTGGTGATTAGACACTCGACCTCCTGGAGTATATGATGTTACTGTGCAGTGAGTGTCTAGGAACCAACGATAAATAGAAAATGTAACAAAGTGTATTATTCCCCAGAAGGCTGTCTATCTCTTTACTGTGAAACGGCAAGCGAACCCGGAAGTGAGAACCTGGACGGAACAGAAGCCGAGCGAGCGAGCCAAAACCGCGCCGATGGACACGAATTGAGTACCCAGACAGACATGAGGGTCCCGCGTGCATTTTGTAGATACGCTCGTAACCACGAAGAGTGTAGTAGATGAGGGAACCGAAGAAATCCAAATCAGGTGTTGAACGATACACGCCAGGACAGGATCCACGGTCTCTGTCCCTATTCACCGCAAAAGCATTTAACTAGCGGGAATATCTTGTCCATGCTTGAAAATGGGGGGAGGGAGCTTCTCCTTCTCCCCGTTATTCCCAGTTCCTCTCAGCAACGCTCTGGATGATCCAGCTAACCCCCTTGCTTCCCACCGCCAGCAAACAACAGAGAGGAAACAAAAAAAGATATCATCCGCTTCACAACCCCAACGTCCGGATCAGTCCAGATGCATCTTCCACAGCCCGTCGCCGAGGAAGTGCACCTCCTCCATGACGGGCCCCTTCTTCGCCTTCTTCACCTCCTCAGTCGACGAGCTCAGCACGCCCACGGCACACGCCTCCGTCTTCCCCTCGGCAAAAACGACAACGCCCTCCCCCTTGGCAAGCTCCCTCGTCCACCTACCATCCACAGCCCTCTCCTGCGGAACACCACTCCCTTCTTCTCCCTCCTGTTCCTCGGCCGGCGCAGGCGCGCCAGAAGGATCAGGCAGCCTACCCCCGGGGCTCGTCAACCCGGGCGCCATAAGCGTAGCGCCCGAGAGCACGAAGCGCACGGCCCCGCGATCGATCCTGACGCTTGGGAAGGCGTGCGGGTACCTGTGGACGAGTTTGAGGTGGGGCAGTAGCGGTCCGGAATCGTGCTGGAAGAAGAGCGGGACGGGAGCGTTGGACGACGCGGCGGAGGAGTCGAGTGTGTAGAGGGTGACGCGGTCGGGGAGTTTGACGGCGAAGAGATCGGCCTTCTTGGGGAGGATGGCCTCGATGTGCGGGGTGAGGAGGGGGTAGAGGTTCGTGAGGGACTGGCGGAGGGCGCGCTGGACGGAGGATTTTGTCTTGGCTTTGGGGCCTGGGGTGATGCTATTTTTTCCCATTACATAGGTGTCAGTCAACCAGGAAATCAACAGGGAGGGAGGGGGGTAGAGGCATGGTGATAATTGGGGGGTAGCTTACTCCTTTTTGAACATTTTGGCGGGGTGGTTTGTGGACAGGGGAGGCTTGGTCTACGTTTTTTTTTTTTTGGAAAAGGAGACTTCAGGATGCAGGCCGTGTCAGAGATAGAAAAGAATGGATATTCTGTGGCCTTCGAAGGTGTTGCTGGATCTGGTAGGGGACAATTGGCGAGTGAAGTTGTTTGAGAAACCTGCTGTTGCTAGTTTCTAGACCTTCATGTGGTGTTTGGCGCCAGTGCCTGTGGTGGTAACAGCTGTACTGCCCCGCATTCACGTCTGGTCGGCGCGGATGGCGGGGTACTCTTACATAAGCCCCCGCCAAGCCCCGACGACGTCACCACAAGGTGCACAGAGCTCAAGCTTCAATGTTCAGTCGAAGAAGGTCCAGGTAGGTAGCACTTGCCTCAAGAATAGTTGAGGTGTCCAATCTCAATTTGATGTTTTTTTCTGTATTTTCGTCGGCCGTAATGAAAGCAGCAGGCCACCAGAGTCACAAGGTCCCAACACTAGTACATGGGCCAAGCTAGAAGACAAGCAAAAGGCCATTCCCTTGGAAGAGTCTGGCAGCCGACCGGAGAGCGTGAGTTCCTGGACTGAGGGTGTAACACTTATGGCAGGACCAATAAATGGGTTTCTGTTACTGCATATACCGGAGGTAGCCCGAGGGGAGCTTATTTACAGTACTATTCGTTATCCTCTAACAGAACCAGGTCATTCGCGTCAGCCAAATATATCTATAAGTCTTTGGTCTTCGTTTGTTAGTGTGTTTATCTGCGTCTGGGCCCATGAAGGAATCCACGCGTATTGTCTTTAAACTGATTGATGGTTTATCTGCCCTCTTGTATCGAGAGCGTAGCTCGCTATGTTATTGAGCTCTCCTGCCCTTAACCTGTCCACGCCTCTCCTGTCGAAGTCTCATAAGAAGTGAGGCAACCACGAGGCATCAATCAATTGTGTCCCGTACCATTCGTTGGCTAGTCTCAAGGCATCCTTCCAAACCAACCAGCATCTAACCTGGAAGTCTCATGAATCCATCAAATCTCTCCCTTGGCCTTCCAACCTCATCCTATCCAACCAGGGCCTGACACTACACGCGTCGCGTTCGCCATCCCAATCCTCTTCACACCGTGTCTGTGGTTCCATTGAGATGGACAATTCCTCGTGAGGTCCTTCCTCCCCGAGCCTATAACGCGTCAGCAAAGAAAGTCCACAGTGTTCTCGACTAGGAAGGAACACACCGGGCAACTTCAAGTTATTGAATCCATCCATTGATGCCATTCAAAATGAGGCCCCACGTGACATGTTCTGAATTCAAGCACGATTGGGAACCTTCCTATCGTGTTCACCTTTGAGGAGTGAGTCACAAAACCTCTGCTTGGAAGTGAGGCCCGGTATGACCTAATCACAGACTCGTCAGTGCCTGTGCTGATAAACTTCTCTTGCCCCAACACTCTTCGTCGGTGCACTCGCCCATCAACTTCTCTTTTCTCTGGTTGTGGCCATCCTCATTATCGCCATTGGTACCATCTAGACACCAGGATTGCAAGTAACGCGCATCAGGGCAAGCCACGCGTGTCTCTCATCCCATAGTTTCTCATTGAACAGCAGCGTCATCCTACGAATCAGAAGCCCTCGCGTGCCCCATACTGCTGCACACAATGGAGGGTCCACGGAATGTTCCACATATCCCTATGAGAGGAACGGTGACGACAGAGTTGTTGCTCGTTTCCCCCTCTCTGTCAGCGCCCCAGAGACATGAACATGACTTAAGGAAACGAAAGTGCGTTCCCGCTCACGAAGCTTCATCCCCGAAAAGAGCCGCGTTGGTCAGAACGCGCGTTGGCTGGGAACCCACTCGTCGACTCCCCCGAAAAGAGATCTCGGAAGAGGTAGCGTGGCCGGAGACTGTCACTATGGCGGATGTCGGTAAGGCTCTCACTCTCTGCTCTCGTAAAGATACAGTGACTAACGAAACGGATGCTCCAGATGAACGTTATATTCTCGAAGACGGTCCGCAGCCCGGTACTGAGACCCAGAAGTCCTCAGACGCGAGGACGATTGCGTTGGCTTTCAACCTGAGAGATGATCCAGATGCCTACAACGAGAAGAACGAGGAGCTGCTACGGCGTATTTTCCCGAACTGCAAAGGAACGAGCGTGGATGGAATGTTTTTGTACTTCTACTTCAGCCCCGGAGGTCTTCCCGAGAAGCCCTGGCCCAGAGTCATTGCCGGACTGCCTGTCTTCTTCGAAGAGGTGTCTCGTGGGATGGACAAGCTTTTCCGCAGCGCCAAGCCCGTCGGGCATCCCCCGATCTTGCGCAACCCCGGCATCCCATGCCCTCCGTACTCCGATACCGCCGATTGGTCGCCGCTCTTCGAAGCGGTCCGCTCTCATTTCGAAGAAGCCCATATCGCGATTACTGAAGTGATTTACTGGGAGACCCATATCAACGTCGTGCTCGAATTTCGTTCGACATGCGTCCGAGATATGCCGTCAAGGATGGGGAATGTGCCAATATACTACTTTTATGACGACGAGTTAGACCGACCGACAAAGTTGGCAGCCAGGCGAGTCGCGGATCCTATGCCTGGAAGCCCGGATGAAACTGAATATTCCGTCCTGCGACCCGGCGTCCGAGTATCAAGCGACTACCTGCAGTCTTCGCCGCTATCATTCTTTAGCACCGCCAGTGGTGTTCTTGTGAGGGATGGGAGCGGCGAGGTCTTCATGACCGGAGCCGCCCAGGGCTTCCCCGAGGGCATCGGAGCGAAAGTGTTCCACCCGTTCCCAGGCTCTGGACGCCAGATTGGAGTTGTCGCAAGAGTTATAGGCGCCACCTACATCGCTCTGATCCGTTTAAATCCGGATGAAGTTTTTGAAAACGTCACCTTCGAGAACACCGACTTCCTCGAACCCCTATCGCTCACGAAACTGCAGGAGAACTTCGGAGTCGGCAAGTTCGTCTACATGGACGCGGCTGACACAGGTGCTGTCGCCGGTACACACCTCGGGAGGAGTCGTTATCGACTCCCAGCCGACGATCCAACCCAGCCCGAATACTTCTGGGTGAAGGCCCGGTGGGACTACACATCGTAGGGCAGCGCACTCAACATGCCTAATGGAACATGCGGAAGTTGCAGCCATACCAGCCATGGGGGGGTTCTCAGTTTCGTCATGTACTCGTCGAAAGCCGGGGTGTTCGCGGACTTCTGTTTCGGGATTTCTTCCGCGGAGCTGATCAACAAGGGATACAGCCTCGCGACATGAAGGGGCACTGAGGGCGATACTAGGTAGCTCTTTACAATATAGCTAATGTTGAGCACTGTACCACAACCTCGGAACACTCTAATAGATATCTGCATCCAGTGAATAGGATAGAAGTGCCCAGAAATGGCCGACACCTCACCGGCGCCTGGCTCCAGCAAAGGCTCGGCTATGGATACTCCGCTGTAGGCGTTGTGGAACCTCCAAACTCCAGCTTCATCCTCGAACTACGTCAGTGTATCAAGATCCTGACAGGACTGGCAACCGGACGGCGGGGGTTTCCGATTCCGACACGGCATATTAGATCCTCGCTAAACTTCTTTATATAGGGTGCGGAACCGCATCCAGGTATCCATTGATGTCTTTGGTTCCCTTCGCGCCGCCAGGGAATTAATCAAATATAATAGACCTACTCTATGTACTATATATTTATGTTTGCAGGAACTCTTTAACTTGGGCAATAAGTCGCCAGGCCTTTGGGAAGTTGGGGGAAGAACTGGCAATCTCGACCTGTACACTCAGCTGACTGCACTACACGGCTAGCAACAACTCGCGCTATAGTACCGTTGACATATATCCCGTCGCCACTGTTCCCGAGCCTGTTAATAACACTAGTGCTTCCGGAATATGGCTGGCCTCAGCGCTGACATAGTTAGCTCATCTTCGCTGCTCTCCTCCCTCTCAGCCCTCTCAGCCCTATATGATCGGCGGGTGCGAGGCGCAACCGGTCCTCGAATCGTGGAGTAGACGATTGAACCTTGGCTGCCAGTTAATCTCGCCCCCCGCAATCCAGTCGTCACGGCGGCGATAGAGAACGAACATCCGGACAAGTGGTTCCCATGCGGCGACGTACCGACGAAGCGTCTTTGGTGCAACTGCCTTCAGGTCGGTGGTTGGTTTGTCGAGTTGCGGCGACGGTTCATCTCTTTGGTTACTGCCGTATGCCGAAGCTTCTTCAACAGCCGGTTCCACCGCGTTGCGACCTGTCCTCCTCTTCCTCTTCCTCACTACTAAAATCAATAACCATCTGGGCGGGGGTACGGCGGCTGCGAATGGTAACTAGTCCGGGTTCAGACGAGGATGGATTCTCGTCCTCTCGTCCTCGTTTTCCAGCTCCTCTCTATCTATATCTGGGAAGCTGCCAAAGTCAGTATCTCCCTCAGACTCTCGACAGGGTTGCTGGTGTCTCCCCAGCCCGAGCCCCTGGGTCCACATTTCGTTTTTAGACACCGTACTCGAGGCTTCGAACCATCTTCTATCTTTCTCTTGCCCAACTTCCTAGTGCCAAAGGCCTCCGCCCTCATCACCAAGTTCGTCTACATCGTCCTAAATCTGGCTTTAGCCTTCCCTCCGTCTACCTCATGTGGCTGCGAAGTAGGACAGTGTTTTCCATTGGTTGACTATCGAGGTTCGCGCTCTACCTCATTACAGGTCTCTGACCCGCCACACCCTCGCCTCATTTTCCCATCTCTGTACCTCCAACACCTACAGGCATTCGTTCCCTACAGATTGTGAGACAACGAGTGCCACTACATCATCTACTAACTGGAGATGGTTCTCATTGACTGGAACCTAAATGCGTTGGGTGGCAGGCCCGTGGGTCTGCGCTCGCCGTTGGAGGCTCCCTCTGTGACCGAGTTGCGAATTTGTTCTGAGTTTCGCTTCCCGTCACACCACATCACGGGAAGAAGAAACCTCTCGAACACTTTACGCAATCAGGCACTCTAGAGTGAGATGCCTCAGAAGCTGTTCAGAGATCCAAGGATAAGGCTTCCCAGAAACACTGGGCTTTTCTGAGAAAGGAGCGAACTCGTTGCGGGTTTCCAGCAAAGATGGTCTCAACCAGGTCGCGTGCACTATGATAAGCTCAAATGATAAGCTTCATATCCGTATACGGTCCCCACCAGATCGATCTCTTCCTAGGCCGGAAAGCTTCCTTAAAAAGCATAGGTGGGGCTGGAGTTGTAACTAGCGACCCGCCGTGACTGGAGACTCCATCGACGATAGTGATATTGATAAGAGAGCCGGAATGCCGTTGGGACTAACCGATGTGCGCTGGTAATCTGATTCTTGGTGAATGTGGAGAGGTATGAAGAGTTCCAGAGGAGGAAGTTGATATCGAGGTGAATGAATTAAGCGGTCGTCGCCCCGGGGCTCTTGCCAGAAACGAACGGTTGGCAAAGATAATGGAACGGATTACATTGATTTAATTGATAAAGAGGAAAGAGCAGCCGAAATAGTTGCATCTGCGTAACATTACACAGATTAAAGGAATTACCCAGCTTGGACAATACACTACACGTGAACGATAGCCACTCCCCACCCCCCGCCCCCCCCCACCCTTACCAAGTGATATGGCCCTTGATCTTTCCCAGCAGGAAAGAATGAGCGTCTTGGGCCGTGGTCTGCATCGGAGTGTGTTCGCAGCGTTGTTCCGAGTTCCACATGGGCTGCCTTGCGAGCAAACTAACATCGTTCTCTGTTGCTCAGTTCAATTGCGTTGTCTTCCCTCTGCATCCCTTACCAGCGCATGGCGTGGCCTCTGTGCGTAAAGTGATACAAGTTGGTGTTTCCGGTGAGAATAAATCCTCTGCCCGAGTTTGTGTTGATGGTGGACGCTCGGGGAAAAGGGGAACAAAGATACAAGAAGATAAGAAGAGGGCCTACTTTTTGCGCCCGTTCCTACACACCTCTCATGATAGTTTTACAAACATGAGAGGGCCGATGCGTGATTTGATAATGTTTAATATTCTTTAAATGCTCCTATCGTATAATACCGATGCTGTCTCGAAATACTAGTATTCCCTCTGTAATCCCCACCTAGAAGTTCAGGATGTCCTTAAGCACAGTCAAGGCCCCAAACAACTCGTTGTCGTGATACTTGCGCGCCACAATCTGCAGATTCACCGGCGCCCCCGTGAAATCCGTCCCGGTCTCCCACAGCTGCCTCACGTGCCTGCACGCATCGCTCAGCGGCACGTAGTCCTCCGGGTATTTGTCGCCCTTCTCGGCCTTGATATGCGTGGGCACCACGACACCCGGGTAGTCAACAAAGTTGTACAGCGACGTGTACGTCCAGTAAAATGCCGTGTCATGGGCGCACGCGGGACCCACGTACGCCGGCCCGATGACCACATCGAACGCACCCTGCTCCTCCCAGTTCGCCGCAAAGTCGCACCGGAACTCGTCGCGGTCGCGGCGCATCTGGTTCACGGCCTCGGCGTCCAGCATGCCCTCGGGCTCGGCGTCCTTCCAGATCCAGTCGCTCAGCGGAAATACGGGCTCCCCTGTAGACTGGATGGCCTTCTTGGTGACGGAGCCGCCGTCGGGCCAGTACATGCGGCGGATCTTGGCCCAGGCGTCGGCGGCGCGGTGGGGGCGGAACTCCTTGACATCGAGGATGGACGCGTAGCGCGGGTCCGTGAGGATCTGGCGGGCCCAGGAGACGGCGCGGCGGACGGGGGGCTGCGGCGTGACGAAGCCGTCGTGCTCGATGATGCCGATCTTCAGGCGGCGGCCGTAGCCCGCGGGTGGAGCGGTGGAGAGACCCGTCCAGGGGATGGGAACGAGACGCGGGTCGAGGAGGTGCGGTCTGGCCGATAGGACGACGCGCATGAAGAGGTCCATGTCGCGCAGGCTGCGGCACATGGGTCCCGTCGAGCACAAGACATTGAGCTCGGCGGAGAAGGGCGCGGCCATGAATCCGCGCATAGGCAGCGTGTACGAGGTGGGCTTGAAGCCGAAGATGCCGCTAAAGGCCGAGGGCCCGCGGATGCTCCCGCCAATGTCGGTGCCGACACCCAGAACCGAGCCCTTCATGGCGATGAGGGCGGCCTCGCCGCCCGTGGAGCCGCCGGCCGACAGGTGGATGTTGTGGGGGTTGAGCGTGCGGCCCCAGAGCGAGGCGCTCTCGAGGTGCATGATGGTCTGCGGCTGGTTCGTCTTGCAGTAGAAGACGGCACCCTGGGCGCGCAGGATGGAGATCATGTGGCAGTCGCGCTCGTCCTTGGCCAGCGAGGCCAGGCAGCTCTGCACGGACCAGGTGCCCGCGATGGGCATGTGGATCTTGATGCTGACGGGCACGCCGTGTAGGGGCCCCACCGTCTTGCCGTGCTCGGCGAGGTAGGCGTCGAGCTTCTCGGCTTGCGCGACGGCCTCGTCGAGGAACCATTCCGTCAGACAGCAGGTGAGCTGGTGGGCGATGATGGCCCGCTTGGCGAAGGCGGTGGCTACGGCGACGGCCGTGTATTTGCGGCTGGCGATGGCCGCGGCTAGGCCCGTGGCGTCGTAGGTCTCGGTGATCTCGAGCTCCTCGGGGGACAGGAGACCACACGACGCGGGGATGCCGGTTACATCAGTGGGCGGGTTGTCAATGAGGGACTGCGGGAGGCGGAGCTCCTCGGGCACCTTGGCGGCGAAGGCTCCGAGGATCTCGGCGCGCCTGGCCTCGAATTCGGCCGACCCGGTGGGTACGGCCTTGGGCTGGATGATGTGTAGAGCCGTGGTAGCCATTGTGACAATGACAAGGGGCAGTAATATTGTGGTGTTTGTGATGGAGAAGGGAAATACACGTGGTGTGGTCTGCCGAAGATATATAACTTCAATCCGAGATAAGAATGTTGGAGTCAACAACTGAGCGATTTGATAGCGATTGATCAATGATAGGTGAGGAGGTGAGTGATAAGAAGAAGTGGGAGCTAAGGGTTGTTGAGAGGACTATCATAGATGATAAGGACTTGATGGATCCAACGGGGAGGGAGGGCTGTTGGGTTTAGATCACACCAAATCACAGAGGAAATTATTGGGGAGCTGCCTAAGTTTTTATACCATTATGCCACCGCAGCAGAGTCAGGGTCACGACATGAGATGAGACACCAGACATCAATGACTTCCCACAGCAGCACGATTCGACCCATGATCAATAATCGATCCCAGTACTATTCGACCTTACCCTCCTCAGCCCTGGCGATGGTATCATGGGGTAGGTATACTAATAATGAGGGGACCACTTCCCCAGATTCGCAAATACTCCTCATTGGCCTGCAACCGGGGATCCCCTCGGCCGATCGGGCCCGGGATGCGGGGTCGGTACGAGTGCCAAGGCCGGGATATTGGAGATTGCGGAGACAACCAATCGCGTGTATTTGCGCTGTGAATTGTTGGACTGACGGCGACCCAGACTAGACGCGACAGCAGTGCGGCCAACGTCCATGCGCTCCGCGCTCCGGGGGCGCGCCAGCCAGTCGGTAATAGAGCGTATTGGCCAGAGGCCCGCGTTTTACTGCAAAGAGTACTAGGGCGTGCTAGCAGCAGGGACAATTATTGAACATAGCTCTGAATTGCGGCTGGGATTCTAGTCGACGACCATGGCCCCTTCGCCCGGTAAGCTTCGCGATAGTCGTAGACTTGAGCACATTGCACCGCTTTTGTCTGTGATGTCAAGACAAGACAACCATTACACGATGGTGCCCTTGGACAAGTACGATCAACACTCCCTCCCAGTCTCCAGGGTTGCCCATAGCCCATGCATCTGAAGATAAAAAGGGTCTACAAATGCCACGAATACCCCGGACTTCCTCAGGGTAATTTTGCCCCATCGATGTCGCCTTTCCAAACAAGATAACCTGTCCATCGGGTGAATATCTTGATTTCTGTCTGGCCCGTCTTTCCAACCCCCCTTAAGATTCTATCCCCCCCTTCCCCTCACATACTCAGCTACATCTCATACAATGACTGCACCTTCAGGAGTCAGTGTTGAGACTGGCGCCGAGGCCGTTCCCGGCACCGTCTACCTCGTGGACGTGGACAACACCATGCGCGGTCGCCATGCCGGCAGCCACACGGATATCGTCCTCGACCCGACCCCGTCCAACGACCCCAATGACCCCCTCAACTGGACTCCCCGCCGCAAGCTCCTCAACCTGATCTGCCAGAATTTGTAAGTTGGCCCCCGCCCGCCCGCATTTGTTAAGCAACACGCCCCCTCAAAAAATCAGGTTGCGGGGGGGGGGGCAATCCAAGTCCGAAGACGTAGTTGCAGCTAACGAATGGAAATAGATACACTTGGTTCGTGGGTATCTCCGTGTCCACGGTCTACTCCGTCATCGTCCCGCTGTCGGAGGCGTCGGGCGTCTCCATCGCCACGCTCAACGAGGGCACCGGCTTCATGTTCCTCTTCTTGGGCTGGGGTCTTCTCTTTTGGCAGCCCTTCTCGCTGCGGTACGGCAAGCGCTTGACTTACATCATTACCACCGCAGCAGGCATCGTGAGTATCTTTCTTTTTTCTTTGAACATTTCTGATTGAACAACAACAACAACCAAATATTATAAGTCCATCTCAAGCTGACAAAGTGTCCGTTCCCTTCTTTTGCGTTTTCTAGGGAGTTAGTGTCTGGAGGTAAGCTTGAACCAAAATCCGATCCGTCATTTTACCAGTGTGAAGAGTGAGAAGCTCACCAAAGGGATTTTACAGCGCCTACGTCAAGAGCAATGGCGAATGGATCGCGAAATGCATCATCCAGGGATTCGTCCTCGCGCCCATCGAAGCCCTTCCAGAGATCTCCATCACCGACATTGTAAGTTTTTTTTTATCCCCCGTCCTTCCAACCTCCTTAATCTCGGGCCCCTCTTTTCCGACGAAAAGCTCTAGATACCCAAGCTCACATCGGTGTTTCGTTCTTAAGTACTTCACCCACGAGCGCGGAGCGTACATGGGCTTGTATACCATCTCCCTTCTCGGCAGCAACTACTTCGCGCCCATCATCTGCGGCTTCATCGCCCAGTACCAAGGGTGGCAGTGGGTCTTCTACTGGCCGGCCATCTTCCTCGGCGGCACCCTCATCTTCCTCCTGCTCTTCATGGAAGAGACCAACTACAACCGCACGCCGTCCTCCGTCCGCTCCGCCTCCGGCTCGGGGACGCAGACACCCGACGCCGAGAAGAAGCCCGGCAGCGACGGCGATAGCGGCGCAGAGACCACCAAAACCCCCATGTCCCGACCCGTAGTCGAGGAGACCTACGCGCCCGAGCCCAACTTCTTCCACAAGATGTCCCTCTGGCAACCCTCCCCGGGCCAGAACGTGTTCCGCCGCGCCTGGCGCAGCCTCTACTTCCTCTCCTGGCCCCTCCATTAATAAGATTTCAAATATTCTTTTAATTTACAACCATCCCTAGCGATATATGGGGATATTTTTGAGTAGAT
>JAXQGT010000308.1:0-13252 GCA_037040375.1 Basipetospora sp. M8501
ATCGTACCCAAAGTAGAGCCGCCGCGCAACAATGCCAACCTCGATCTGCAGCCATCTCGGCACGCGAGCCCGCTTCCTCGCCCGCGGAACGACGTAGTACTCCAAGGTGTTAAATACATTCATCAACTTCGTTACTGGCGCTGCGTAGCTGAGTAGCCAGACCTTGGGATCCGCCGCGTCCCTGAGTTTCCGGAGCAGAAGCTCGGCCTCCTCGGGGATGACGATGAGGGCGGTGTCCGTTGAGGGGCTCCACAGGATCCACTCTACCGGCCGCTATGATGCCCGTCAGCCACACATGCTCAATTTTTCTTCACGATGAGGGAGCAAAGACCGGGGGATAATACTTACCACGATCCCCTTTGCCGCATTCGATTTGTCCACCTTGACAGTCTTTGTGAACTCCTCTGTGACGAATAGACGAGACGTGGTCCCCTTGACACCGAAGCGTCGTCCTATCTTGGTGCTCCCGACAAATTTCCACGCCTGCACGAACGGTCCGCCCGTTTCCAGGACACCCGTTTCCACGAAGCGAGTAATGGCAACCCCCAAGCCGGGAAATCGGAGCGGTGTCATGCTGAGGGGCTTTTGCTTCTCGCGGATCTGCTCGACTTCGAACTCCACTTCGCGCTCCTGCTCGACCTCCTCGAATGCCGTGGAATGGTGAGTGATCCCGGACCCATTGGCCAGAGGGATGCGCTGCTCTTGGAGATCCTTCGCGAAGTCCCGGAGGCGGTGAAAGGCATATTGTGTAGAGGCCTTGGGTGGGTTGGCGGGAAACTCCGCGGGCCCGTACAGCTGCTCTAGAGTCTGATCCTCCTGCTGTCGTATGACATCGAGGAGCGCGTTCCTGTCACTACGGTTGGTGAGGAAGCCCGCGTGCTGCCAGCGAGCATTGGTCCGCTGGCAGAAATCGAGACCTTGGGTGACGTGAAGGGACATCATGTGCTCGTTTGCCCGGCAGCTCTGCTCGAGGAGCCAGCGCACGACGTCAGTGGAAGTAATAGGAGACATGTAGGGTTTAGACTCGGTCTTGGGGCGGAGGCTCTGAATACTTCGGTAGACCTCTGGTGGTGCGACAAAGGCTACCGATTGGGTCGTTCCCAACTGTCTCAAGCGCATGGCCGCTGTTAAAAACTGTTGTTAGTTTTTGTCGTAATCAAGGCATCTCTCGGGGTGGTGAACTTCATTTTCACTCACCTTGCACCGTCTGGTCCTTCGTCTGGCCCAGCCCCAGAGTCACCGCTCCCTTCGCCTGCGCCGGCAGCTTTAGGTCGGTGCCCCTCGTGTGAGCCTCGTCGATGTAGACGACGCATTGTTCCATGTTATCCGCAAATGGACTCGCGAGCAGTGGCATCGGCGTCTTTCGAAACCGAGCCTTGACCATGATTTGGCTGTTCGCAGCGAAGAACACTGCCCCCTGCGCCTCCCTATCGACCTCCAGCCAGACGGACGCGAGCGCTTCGTTCCCCATCTCGAGGATGTGGGCACCCGCGTCGATCAGCACGCGAATCCTCTGGCCGCAGAGGAGCTTCAGGAGGTCTTGCTCCGACAAATGCTTCCCCTCGCCGCTGACTGCGTGGTAGCACTTCTGGTTGCGGGGTTCCAGTAAGTAACTCAACACTTCAGCATTGGTCTGCAAAAGGCTCGGGAGATCGTCCTGCCTGATGGTCCGAGGAAGCATCCGCTTGTTGTCGTTCGTGCCGCTGAACCCGCTCGTGATGTTTGGAGATGCCGTCGACGGCGCGTCGGGAGATTTCTTAGACAAGAGCGGGATATCCCATCCCGATGCCTGGAGCTTGACGTCAAACCGCTTGGCATGCGCGGGGAAGACAAAGTTGTTCATGTAGTGGTTCAGCACATTCCTGTCAAACCGGACGTGCCTCCAGAGCTCGCTGAGCTGCGCCTCGTCGTCCGCGTTGAGCACGTTCCAGTGCCGGAATCGATCAGGTAACTCGCTGCAGCCGTGAACCCACTGCTCATACTGGGCGGTCGGGTCATCTGACTTCAGGACATGCAACAGACTCTTTCCGACCTGGGCTTTTGTCAGGCCCGTCTGGTAGAATGCGAGGCACGTAAGCACCAGCGCCGTGTCCGGATGACCGTATTCTGCCGTCTGCGAAGGAACGCCCTTGGCTTCGAAAGGCACCGCAATTGGGGCTCGGTGCGGGTGCAGCCCGTACTGGACGTTCCACCTCTTTTTCAAGCACAGAATGATTATTCTCTGAGATATCAGCCCTCGGAGGAGGTAAAGAATCTTCATGCCAATATCAGGCTCCGACAGCCGCTTTGCAACCTCCGTGTCAACAACACCGCCAGACACAATCTGATGAATCGCCCCGCGTGCAGATTCCGAATCAAGATTTTCAAGCCGAAGTTGCGGAACGCGGCCGTCGCAGATGTCGCGAACCAGCAGCCCATTCAGCTCGTCCTCCACGGCCTCGTCCAGGAAGTGGATGATGGGGTATCCTCGATGTCGTTGCACAATCTCGACGCGGCCGTGAAATCGCGCCTTCAGATCCGATGCATGGTTCTCCACCAGCAGCAGAATATCCTGGATGACCTTCCATCGGTACGGATGGCCGTCGACCACTGTTTGCGGGCCGCTGGGATAAATGAGCTGCGTCTTGGCTGATAGCGTAAAGTCAGACTCGTCAATGATATCCCGGCACGACCGGTCCAGCCACCTCTGGATGATCACCATGGCCTTGGCGACGTCCATTTTGCCGTCCGCTAGTTTCTGAAGCCCGCTCAGTTTGAAGGACAAGATGTTCTCGGGAAGACATAGCATCACTCCTCCCGCCTCCAGTGTGTCGCTGTGGACCATCCGATAGCGCTTCAATGTCTCGAGACTAGATGGAGAGCGTCGTGCGAACGGGATGTGGCAGACAACTCGCCCGACCAAGCCTCCGAGTCGACTCTGGATGACTTGGGCTGCCTGCAGAAGTAAAGCGTTGGGGACGATCAGCCGACAGAGCCTCGTTCTGTCAGCGAGGGCAATCACCGCCATAGGTACGATACATGAGGTTTTCCCTGCACCAGAGGTTAGCTGCTTCGTTCATGATGATTTCCCAGTAGTAAAACACCTACCTTGCCCCATGTTCATTTGTAGAACGGAATTGCACCCGGAGGACGGAGCGATAATCTCCCTCGCCACGTCGATCTGGGTCGGTCGGATGAGAATATCGTTGTCGATTTTCAACAACAGCCACTCAGGCTGGTCGAGCGGATCCCAATTGGTATGTCCTCGATGCTGGTGTTCGTCGGTGAAGCGTCTGATATCCCTGCATGACTGGGCATCCGCCATTCGTAGGAGTCGCTGGAGTCTCGTCACGCTGAGCCCATACTGCACCAGTGCCTCTTTCACTCCAACTCCCAGAGCAACTTCCCTGTTCTGGCGGAGCTGCTCAAGCAGTGCCACTGGCGACGTGCAAGGCCAAAGATATCCCGCATGAAGCCAGGTGTACCCGGAGTTCGCCCCCACGAGCGAAGTGCGAATCCCTTCGACGATCCTCCGCACCTCCCATCGTGCATCTCTCACGAGCATATTCAATCTAGCTCTCGGGGGAGGGCTCTTAACCTTGGCGGGGGGGACTTTGCGATACTCTGCCAGGGCAGAAAGCGACTCCTTCAGGTCTTTTCCGTACTGCTGTCGGGTTGCGTTTGGAGACTGGACCAAGTCCTCGACGATAGCCTCCAGCAGTGTGGCGGGTGAGGGATGCTGCTCCTCTGTCGGCTTCGCTTGGCTGTCTTTAATCTTGCTTTTGAGCAGAGGCCTCTGTGGCTCGGTGCCGTGCCTTGTTGCTGTCTGGGTCTGTTTGCGGTACTCTGCCGCAGAAAGCGACTCCTTCAGGTCTTTTCCGTACTGCTGTCGGGTTGCGTCTGGAGACTGGACCAAGTCCTCGATGATAGCCTCCATCAGTGTGGCGGGTGCGGGACGCTGCTCTTCTGTCGGCTTCGCTTGACTGTCTTCGATCTTGACCTTGAGAAAAGGTCTCTGTGGTACGGTGTCGTGGTTTGTTGCTCTCTCGGTCTGTTTGAGGTTGTTTGATACCAGCTCCACAGCCAGCGATGGCACTCGATAACGGACCATGAGAGGACCAGGTACCGATTTGACCAAAGCCTTTGGCTTTGAACGCCAAATCTCTCTCCGGAGCTTATCCTGGGTCTTAGTGTTCGTCTCCTCCAGTGACTTCGCAACCTCCCAAAGCTGAGTCGCGTAGTCCAACAGGTGAAAGTTCCAAGTCAAGCGCTCCAGCTCCGGCGCGAGGGATTCCCACGCCTTGTTGAGATTAATGGCGTTCAGCTCAAGCTTGGCAACCACGTCTTGGAATTCACTTCTCGTCGTGGGCACCAATGGCCAACACTTCGCCAGAGAGTCCGCAATCCGGTTGGCCTCCTTCCCAAGCGACTTTTCGTAGGCATCTTCACGGAGCGCATCTTTCTTGGCCACGGCCTTGTACTCTTGGTATGTGAGTTGCTTTGCTCGAGCGAACAGACTCAGTGAGATCCTCTCTAACTCCGCCTCAGCTCGAAACATTGCGAAGTGGCGATGTTCGGGCGGTGTAACCGAGTACAAGCCGTGGTTCTTGGTAATGGCCATGAGCCACCGCAGCATCTCCATGTCAGCATCGTCGTTGAAGGCCAATATAGAAAGGATAAACAACGCATCGAATGACCCTTGGCGCCCAGCGTCCCGGCAAGCTTCCACCACGCAGCCCCAGATGACCGAGAGAGGTTCGCCTAACAACGACGCGATGTTCAGCGCGGCAGGCTTCTTTTGGAACCCCATGATCATCTCCCATCTTTGCAGCAAGGTTCCGAGCATCGGTAGTGAGGGTACTCCAGAATCCTCGTGCCAGTCCCTGGTAATCCGATACACCTGCTCACTTGATGCCTCAGTGCTCTTGGACCGGTGCGGCTTGTAAGGCTTGCATTCGGCTGCCTTGGAGAGTATGTCGGCGTCGGCCGGCAATCCGATACGTTCGTATATCTGGCGACGGACAACGCCTCGGAGAACCAATTGATTCATTTCCGCACTGATATCTTCGTCTTGCTGACGGGAGACTGCTGGTGTCAAGTCAAAAGCTTGAAGCTGCTGAGAATGCCGGAGGATTGTGTTCACCAGCGCCGACAGGCCGTCATGCTGGATGGTCATCGTCAGGTTGGCATCCCAAGAGACTTTCTGGTATAGCTTCTTGCCAGGTGGGTAGTACTCTCTTCTCGGGCAAAGAGACTGCAGAATCTCCAACGGTCGCCGTGCCCCGTCACTAAGCGGAGTCCAGGGCTGGCAACGGGCGGAAGACAGCGTGTGACGCGCCTCCTCCGTGCCCGTTCGTGCGGTCAGCGGGTCTGGGATGGGGAAGGATGTAACCGCGTGCAACGCCGCTTTCATGTACAAGAGCGTCGGCACTGGCGGGCAGGTCAGGCGACCCAGCACGGGGTCTATGCCGAAACGAGCGTATTCCCCTGCGTTTGCGATCGATACCGAGACGTGAATTCCTCGGCGAACCCATGTGAATTCTCCCATCGGCACAATGACACTCCTCCGCTCGTGGTTGTCGACGTTGCGCAGCACGATGTGACTGGCCAGTCCATAGAGGGTACCGGCGTCTTGCCGCGGATCGACCTCAGAACCCAGCTGGCGACTCATCAGCAATCCGTTCCTATTCACCTCGAAGCTAATCTCCAGTCGCTTCATCTCAACGCACAATACGCCGCTGCGGTTTCGCAAGATGGTTAGATTGTATGGGTCCTCAAAACCTTTGAAGATTTCTGCGACTTGTTTACCGACCTCCGAGCGAGGCTCGACGAGACACGTCGTGTGCGTGTTGTATGCAGACGGAGAGTCATACCGCCGTCCGTGAGAAGGCCCGTGATTGCGCATGTTCTTGTTTCTTGTGGTCACGCGCCTGCCGATGTCCAAAGTCCAGTTCGACAATTTATTTCGCCATATATGGGGCTTCCGCCTCATCTCCAGCGTCTTGTTTTTTAGGTTGAGCCAATGGACGCACTCGTCGACGAGCATCGCAGGAAGGTCCGTCTCGTTGGCGTTTTTGAAAATGGTGCGAGGAACAAACTCGTAAAGCACGCCTTTGAACCGAGCTCGGATGATCACGTCGCGACCCAAGCGTCCGAAGTGAATTTCGTGCCCAGAGGCGTCATTGACAAGCTGGTACTGCATGCCGGGGACTGCAGAGGGAACCGTGAGAAGGTGTTGCTGTCCGAATAGCTCCCGGATGTTTCTATCATCCCTCATCTCAAGCGGCAACCGGCCCAGTGGCTCGCCGTCCACCAGTAAGTGTCCTTGCAGGATGTGGTAGTGTACGACTTGAGCAGATGTGCTTTTTGTGGCCGCAACTTTGCAAACTCCCCACCACTCGTGTGGAATGGTCAAGAACTCCCAAGTAGAGTATGACCGCCTGTCCGACGACCCTGCATCCGTCCATGTCTCATTTATGACGTGTTGTAGAATGGAAGGGTTTTCTGTAACCCAAATTTTGATCGTTTCCCTCATGGTATAAGACATGGACATGTCCTGGGCGAGTAAGCGCCTCAACTGGGTCGGAAGGGCGTCAATGTCCACTAAAAGATTCTCCTGCAAGGCCACTGATGCTCGGAAGAACCGGTGCAAGTCAAGATCGCTTGGCCGTGTTTCCTTCTGGCTGTCGGCGTAGATTGAGAAAGTCTGTCGGCACAAGAGCGCGGCTGCTTTTCGGGCCGTCTCCCGTCACACGCTGTCCTGACCTCCTGTCTAAGTCTGAGTATCCAATTGGAAGCAAGAATGGCAATTTCTATGAATAGACACTCTGCGATGGGTCTCAGAATCTTCGGGCAGAGGTGGTAAAGGCGCAGGGCAAAGGTGGTGATGATGCTTAATGAGCACACTTGCCAACTTGACGTTAAGCTCTTCAGCCTAGCAAGGAGTTGGTCAAACAACCTGGAACAGAACTCAACATCGTTGAATGGACTGTGAGCCTCGCGAAGCACCTCACCATCGCTGTCCGAGGGCCCCGCCTGCATTGCGATGTGGTTCAGGAAGGTCATAGCTGACTCGCTGCTGAGATTGATATTTGTTGCAGCCAGCTCCACGAGAATCACCAGCCACCGCCTGCCTCGAGCGGAGACGACTCTCTGGAACGCCGAGTATTCGTTTGCCGACATGCCTTCTGGGCATTGACTTTCAAATTCTTTGGCAGCAATCTCGTACGACGACGGGCCGTACACGTCCATTTTCATGACGCGCTCCGGATTAGCGTAGGGGTTTCGGACGCCTTTCGGAACCCATGAGCCAAGCAAGTGCTCAAACTGAGGCGCTTCCACGAGTTCGTCTGGCCAAATGTCAGATTCTGAATCTTGATACGCCATTTCTGCGCCAAAGGGCACCACCACAGCGGACTCCTTTGTCGGGAGGTTTACTTGTTGGTAATGTGTTTGGGTGAAGGCCTTCTTGCGTGAAGCAAGCGTCAAGCTCCGCTTATCAAGCTTGCGAGGCCTTCTCCAAAAAGGCTTGAGCGTACCAATGTCTGCCAGCTTGAGCTTCGGAGAATCTTTTTGGGGACCAGTTCGCTTGGTTCCGAGGAGTCTCAGTCTCCAGGTTGCGGCCCGGTATGCCTCGAGGTAATCCGGAATGAGTAACTCGAAGGCGATTGCGGCACGATGTGACGGACCGGTGAGATCGTCCGGACGGGGAAGAAAGTCTTCGTGGATGCGGATGGAGAGTCGCTTTCTCATGCGCCATTTGTAACATCTTGTACAGCCCCTGACGTCTCTAAAACCGTCGAGATTCCAAGTGCAAGTACATACACTAGTCGAGATTTGGTCGCTGAGATTCTTGTACTCCTGTGCAAGACGTTTCAATTCCACAATCTTGCTGTTTTTAGAAATAAATGAAGTGTCTTCGATCTCCTTGATCAGATCTTTCATTGCCTGTCCCTGCCCATCCAATTCGAGAAATCGTCCCGGGAACGCCTGGGCTGTTTTGGGATCGGCCAACATGGTGCGACGGCCCGGAATGTGACACTTCACGCGGCCGGCGATGTAGCCTTCTACCCGAGAGAGTCGAAGCATCTCATCGGCTGTGGGCAGGCACAGGACATCGAGAGCTCCAGGAACGAACATGGGATGGTACTCTGCCAAAAGGGGGCAGGCTGCGACGGCTGCCCTGTCCATTGCCACCCACAGTTCGAACAGACGGAGAATGTACCGGCTCATGAGCAGGGAGTCCCCGTTGTACTTTTCGCCTACCGCGGCGAAGTACTTTTCCATGGCAACTGCCAAATGCTTGCATCGCTGCTCGTCGTTCGGTGATACCTCATTCAGGGCTTCGTCGACCATTGTACCCTGGTCGATAAGGCCGGCGTATTGATTCGCGAGTTTGTCCACTTGGAAAATCGTCCCTTCTCGCAAGGATGGAAGTGCAAGGCTCACTGTGTGGCGAGGAGCATGAAACTTCCGAGAGAACCGTTCCTGGAGAGGACGGAAACTATTGGGCAGGGCGAGAACCAGATCGTCGTCTCGCGGAAAGCGGGGCAAGATGGGGATATGACGGGTCGCTGCTTGTTTGTATGCCTCCCACACGTTGGTGATCCTTCGTCTCACGTCTGTGAGCGTCTCCTCAAAAGATTTAGACGCAACAGTAAAGCACGCATCGTAGGCCGAACGCAACGTCCCCAAAGCCGCCTGTCTCTCTGCCTCGAGTTTCGCGAGTCGGCGGCAGACCTTTGCTTGCATCATGAGGGTCTTTTCAGGGTGTAAACTCCCGATGAAATCCTGGAGAACGCTGATCTGCACTGCAGCGATGAAAACTTTGTAGTACACCCTGCCAATTGAACCGTCGTCGCCCTCAAATCGCTCGGCGAGGAACCGCCGGATGGCGACGCGTATGGCAAGCCAGAACGGTAGCCGCCTCCACGGGTCCTTAGAGCCGCCCAGAACGACGTCGTCTCGAACTTTCTTCCGAATCACAGGAGCTTCAACTGCGTGCCCCAGGCCTTCCAGCAACGACATCAACATATCGGTGATGAGGGAAGCGCTAATGCTGCCTCGAGTCTCCACAAGTGTCGCGCCGGCTTTCGTAGCGGTGGCCAGAAACTTCTCGAAAGCCTCAGTGCTTGCCTGTTCGAGAAAGATCGACAAGTTGTGAAGGAATGACTCATTTTGGAAAGTGTCGAGCGGGATGGCCACTGCTCGATCTGGAAACTCCCATTCGATCGCGTGGTTGGCTTCAAGAACGACCGTGGTTGGAGCTGCAGTGCAGAAGGCTTCGAAGATTACCGAGGTCGTGCTGGAAAAGTGCCAATGGCCGTTAGCTTCAGGTTTTTGGGAGGGTAGAGTGTTGGGAAAGGTGGGCCAAGGGACTCACCTGGTATCTTGGTGGATCAGGACCGCCGCATTCTGCTTTTTGACGTTGACGAGGATCCATGGCAGATTCTCACTACAGAGAGACCCAAATGCCCTCAGTAGCTCTCCCTTCGTTGATGCTGCCTGCTCCATGACATTTATGGCTCGCAAAGTGACGTGGAGAGACTCCCACACGTTTTCGTCGCCGGCATGGAGAAGGGCGGCTGCTGCACTGGCAAGGTGCCCTTGGATGTAGCGAATCAAGGCTGCTGCGTTGTCATTATCTGACTTTGACGGCAACATCGGAGGAAGAACAAGGTGGTGAAATGCTGCGTCAAGCAGCTCCCGGTCGGGAGGCATGGCAGTTGCTGATGGAATACTGTGATATTGAAAAGGTTATCAAAACTGTCCGAACCAAGCCTGAAAAGTAGGCTGATGAAGAGCCCAGATCACTGGCAGAGCAGAGGGTTACTGAAGATGAAGTCGCAGACCCCTTAATCGATGGTGGCTTGCTTGTGGTCATGTGGTGACGATGGACGATGGCGAGGGTTCTGTTTGTCAGGGTTTTTTCGGGTTGAAGGTGGCGAGTTTTGGAGGCTTGAAGAAGGAGAGAGAGAGAGAGTCGAATCAAGGTAGCGAGGTAGACCATGTGGGAGGGCAGGTGCAGCCTCGTCAACAGAGAAAGGTGTAGCGCAGAGATGGAAGGAGCTCCCCGGCCCTTAGATGTTTGCTGCATTCTCAAAAACAATGCGTACAATATCAGCAAAACAGATTGTGACTTTGGACAGAGTCAATTTCCATTCACTAGTAGGCAACACGGCATGTCGGAACAGTGTGCTGCTTATTGTGGAAGACGAGTGAATTCAGATCTTGTCAATAGACAATGCAGTGAATATGACGCAGTTAGAGTGTTCTCGGTGTAGCTGGTGCGGCTACTTCACTCACCGATCGGAAACTTGCATGCGTCGTCATGGTTTAGCCGAGCAGCGAGGTTTCAAGAAGAGAATACATTTGAAATCGAGTGATTCCTCTTTTGCGTTCTCTGGTTTCATGTTGTTAATGAGAGGCCACAAACAAACTCAGTGGGCTTGCTTCGTTCTCGGGTGAGACCCTCCACTCTGAAATTCTTCCTGTTCAAGAAGACAAGCCGGTTCAAAGAGGAAAGTGAAATGTGGAAGCCTGTCGGACTTAACGTGTTTTAGACTTCCATGCCAGAAACCGTTCCTTACGTTCTTGTTTAGCTCCTGGTTTCTTCAGAGGATATAATCCAAACAATTCCTGGAAATCTAACCCGATGCCGGCCTACGAATAGGGTCCTTAACATATGGCCGTTGGTCTTGTTATCCAAGGGCCTATGGGGGACATACCAAATCATGCCTCTCTCTATAGGGCAGTGAGACACGAAGTGAATGGAATATAGATGCCGAGCAGAGTTGATGTTTCCGGATATTTGGCCGCCTGTACTGGAGTAATCTCGACCATCCCCTCATAGCGGAATGCCGTGAAGAAATTAGTTTGGGTATCACCCTCCACATATGGGCCATGTTTTCTGATACTTGTTCCCGGCCTATCTTCTACAAGCATTGGGAGTTTTAGTAGCATTTGAATACTATTACCATCATAAGTTATGGTCATGTTAAGAGACCATTATCCCAAGAGGCAGAGTTCTGTACCTTGCCAAAGGACGAAATATGCTCCCGCTAAGAGCGTTGTTTTGTTGTCAAGATGGCAACGCTCAAACAACGGGACATAACCTATTTAAATGTTGCTCCAGTCAATAAGAGCACTACCCATCACCTCAGAGTACTACCCATCACCTCAGAGTACTACCCATCACCTCAGAGTGATGTTATTGATACGCCCAGTGGAGATACACAGTCCAACCCTCTCGCAATCAGTCACACCTATCACACTCCTATTAAGGCCTTGTCAAACAGTACGTTACGTCAGGGGCAACCCAAATGACTGGCGCTTCATGCCCTACGTGATACCTGACAACATATAACGCCATGGTGCTGGGTTCTTGGAGGCCTTCGGTGCATGACATAGTGCCGCAAGTGCCAGGTTTCTCAAGTACCACCACGTGGGACAATCCGTGTTTGGACGCCGTAAGTGCCCAGTTCGTAAATCCGACGGCGTGGGAAAGTTGCAATCCTTACAGTCGCAAACGTGGAGCTCGAGGTAAGGCTGGCCATTCAACATCGAAGCTGTGAAGCCTTCTGCAAAAGGTTCCCCCCAACCACCAGCGCTGGCGCTTCAAAATTATCGACGTGCTTTCAGTTACTCGAAGCCTTCCACGGTCAAGTGGGTCCAAATGCCCACGACAGGGTCATCATCGGATCTGCTGTAAAGTTGGCGCTGCTTTCGGTTACCGTAACGGCCCTACGACACGTAAGTGTTCTTTTCCCCTGTCAGACCCATGCATTTTCTTTCATTTAGTACGCCTAAAGCCATCCAACACACTTGAAATCTAGTGGTCAATCGCATCAGCAGGTGGATGGAAATCTAGAAGTTGGTTTTCAACTTTTGCTTTGTCCTTGAAATCATGGCCAGGTAATCTGCCTGGGTACATAGCGAATCGAACGAGATATCTTGCACGTGGCCAGGGGAGTCATGAGTCTAGCTAGGGCGATGCCGGTGGTGATGATGGTGGCACTTAATATCCATGGTGTGGAGCAGAGGTTTGCTGTGAGGGGCGTGATGGAATAGACCTTGTGATCAAATGTGCTTGAGCGGCCGATCGCTGGGGAAGGGTTTGTTGACTTGGTTCGAGGAATTGATGTCCGCTCTTTAGCGCATCTGAGCGACTCTCGCCTCACTATTGGGTGGCGCGGGCATTAAATGCGACATGACTGTACTAAACACGGCGGCCCGCCAAGAGAATCCTTCAGGAAGGAAAGGATCTAAATCAGGTTTCATCGGCCGAATCGTGGAAGATGGGCCACAGAGTCATGGACCCCTGGGTTAAACCAGTGATCCATTTTCCTTCGCCGATACAGCAGGAGGTCTATCGTTTGGCGGGTTGTAGTTATTTCTCGTGCGAAAATACAAACATCTCTCTCTAAGAGTCGTCTTCAAACCACACAGGGTGGCAGCCCAAACAAACATTTCTGGTCTCAGGCCAAACACTACTAGATCTCGGCAATTATTTTCAATGAAACGGAGTGTGGCATGTCTTCCTTGGAAGGAAACCTAGAGGAGATAGTCATATTTCAGCACAAAGTGTGCAATTCCAATTCATCGAGTCAGAGATAGGTGTGAGACCGCAGTTAGACACCAAGCCACGTCGATGGGATATACCACGCCGACACAGCGGAAATGCCAATAATAGAAGGTGAATTTAACCTAGGGCTGAGCCCGACCGAATGGGCGGCCACCCCGCTTGCGTCTTTTACTCGACACACGTAAGGCTTTAATTTCCGGGAAAAGCAGCGAACACAGCTCGAATGCCCAGACTAACAGACTGTCCGCAGTGAGCAGCATAATGATAGTCTTCCTGCCGAGTCGGAAATCCGCTGATCTTTGGTGCACTATGGTGAGTCCAGCCGAGATAGGAAAGGTACACAACTGAGTATGACGGCTGCATATTGACTCAATCCTGCCACTTTGCTGCACCGGAAGACCCCTGCCAACCAGGATTTCCTCCACAGATGCCAAAACGGACGCACAAGCCAGTTTGGGCGAAGCCGAAAGTTGTGGATAAGCCCTTGCTTCTGTGGTGTCGGAGCCGAATTTGCGGGCGGCCGACGTCAATGCCTGCACTTGTTGTGGCTTGACGTGAAGTGATGCCGGGATGGGTCCACTCGCCTAGGATTATCTGTGATTGGCTCACTGGATTTCTCTAGGCAAAAGGATCTTATGGGGGCTCAATTTCAGGGTCGGGTTACATTGGTTCCCGTGGCCGCCTACTATT
>JAXQGT010000309.1:0-13029 GCA_037040375.1 Basipetospora sp. M8501
GATCCAAGTAGAAGTGCGGCAAAGAAACTTAAATTACTACCTAACTCTTCAGTAACAACACAAGAAATTATCCAAACTTGTCGGCGGGTCCGTACGGGGTCGTCGTGAGCTTCTCCTGGAGATAGGCCCAGGTCAGGCTGGAAAGCTCCGCGGGTCAGCAACAGTGAAGTGAAAAGAGAAGAAGGGGAGAAGAAGGGTGAAGAAGTCCCCAGTGCTACTCTCGCGCATTTGTCCACTACCAGCGCAATCAAATCTAGGGAGGAGTATCACTCACAAGCTGGCGTAGATACCGCCAACAGCGATGGCAAGCTCAACGACGCCGGCATCCTTCTTCTCTGTCCGGGTTTCGGGCTGCACCTGCGAGACCTTGCCATTGGGACTGCTCTTGGCGCGAGACACGTCACGGCGCGAGAAATACTCGTCGGACGCCTCCCTCCGTATCGGCGTCGCCTGCTTCGTACGCGCCATTCTTTTACGACCGGGCCTGTTATTCGGGTTCTTCCCAATGGCCCCGTTCTTCTCGCTGCTAAAACTGGCAGCCGTAGCGGGTCGCAGGTCGTAGGGCTGATTCGAGCTAATCAAAGGGGTGCTGGCTCTGTGTCTCCGTCGCTCCGGGAAAGTCAATTGACAAATGAGGAATGGAATAAGAAAAGACAGTGCTTTCAGGAGAAGAAAAGAAACGACCAAGTGATCAAGAAATGAACAGCATAGGACCAAGAAGTTCGAGTTGATCCCCAAACTAGAAACACCCAAATTGTTCGAGTGGTGAATGTATGTGTCCAGTCCACATGCAGCCTTGATGACAAGCTGGCTTCATCAAGGTTGCAATGGTCACCGCAAGTAGTGCCACTGACTTAGCCCCAGATCTGTCATGCCAGTCTTGGCAGCACCAATGCACAGCGGGGGTGGGGGCCTGCAGCACTCTACCTTATAATTGAACTTGAACCGTGGGTGTCCACCTCGCCAGTGCAAAGCACTCTAGCCATGAACGTATATGCATTAGATGGAGAGGTTCTGAGAACTGGTGATATTAGGGCGCCTCACCTAAAATATGACTACGAAAGTATACCGGCGTACAAACCCCGGAACCTACAGTAGTCTAGCTCGCCAGATTATCAGATCTCCGGGGGGAAAGTGCCGAACAGACACAGAGATGAACGGTCGACTTTCATAATAGATATTACACTTTTACATATACAGAGTCACAATGGCCATCAGAATTCAACGTCGCCTTGTCAGTATTCACGGGTTCGTCGCCAAAGAAGAAAATGTGCTCGGCTACAACCGTGGGCTTCGAAAGTTCAAGTATATTGCGGAGCCAGTTCTGTCTCTTCTGCGTCCCCGGTCTCCCAGTTTCGTAGACTATTTACAACCTGGACAAGGCCTGGCGAGTGTCGGCGAGTGGCCCCGTTTGAATGGCCCCCCAAAAAAAGGAAATCGTACGTCAACGAGTACAGGAGGCGGTGATGATAAGCATTGGTGTTTCGAGGGGGAAAGGACGGTTCCAGATAATAATGGTATCGATCATCGTCATTTTTTTCTGGGTTGTTGGGAGTCTGGATAGAGTTCACTCCTGTCCATGCTCTCAGGGAAGTCGGTCGAGGTAAAAGGTAGACGAGCAGGCGGGTAGTAGGAGGTGAAGGAGTAAAATCATCGTGAGCAAGGTTGTGAATGAAGGGCGGACGAGTCGTGGTTTGCCATCCCTCAAGGGCGGCGAAAGTGAAGAAAGGACAAGGACCCCCGTGCGTTGGGTCCATCGAGCATCTGTAGAGAGAGCCGCGTCAAGCGAAAGGGGTAGCCCGGAGATGCTAAGCCGTGCCGTGACGCCAACTGGAGAAGAGGCATCGGGTTTGTCGGGTTCGCCATCGAGTGAGGAAAGTTTGGTGTGCCATCATGGTGAACAATGAATAGAGTGTAAAAGAGAAACGACAGAAGGGATATCGTATGCGCCTTTGCGACCCTCGTCTCTCGCCCCCATCGCTAATATTGCAATATTCCACTGCAGCACAAACCGCGAGCCTCCAACCACGCACCAACGACCAGATGTCGTCTCCTTCGAAAGGCACTTTTACATCAGCGTGCGCGTCGGCATAGCGCTGGCTCCAAGAAGGGGGAACAAGCGGGCAAAACGAGAGTCCAAGAAGACATGAAGGCTGCTCCTGCACCGGCTATCCTTCCTCAGCCAGGTGACAATGCGGGAAGAGAAGAAACGCACGGTGTCCTGGGTAGAGGCAAGAGGCGGGAAGAAGTATAGGATATGAGGATATCGGAGTGAAAGGAGGGAATGGAAGAAGGAGAAACAAGAAAAAAAAAAGGTGTTGGTCATCGCGTCATGGCGTCCCGCTTCCCCCAATCTTCTGATTATCGGATATGAAGCCTCGCGGCAAGTCAGATCTGAGAAGGTCCGAAAAAACGGAGTCCTGGCAAATCCGACCACGAATTAAGACCCCTTTCATGTGCCGAGAAGCGAACAACAAGAGAAACACAAAAGGGAGGGAAAAAAAGAATACATGACAAAGCGAAGTGGGCGTATTATCGCAACCCACGTCTACTCGGGAGCAGGGACCTGGCTGCGGCGCATCTTCTCGGCCTCGAGATTCTCGTAGAGGAGGAACAGAGCGGACTCGTTGGCTTTCGCGGTTCCCATAATGGTGAACATTCTCTCGCCAGTCTCGTCATGAGGGGCCTGATGGAACAAAATGTTAGTGGGCTAGAGAATAAGGGAAAATTGGACACGAGTAGGCTCACCTTGGCGATGGAAATGCGGGCACCCGACGCCTTGCGGATCTCGCTAATCTTGCTTCCGGCGCGGCCAATGATGCAGCCAACCATATCGGCAGGGATGCTAATGTTCTGAGTCTGGATCTCCTCGCCATTCTCGTCATGGGTGGGGGGACCACGATTGGCGGCATCGGAATCAGAACGGCGATTGAACGAACGCTGGCCGCCGTTGCTGAAATCGGCGCCATTACCTGTGCGAGTCACTCTGGAGCCGCTGTACTCGCTCCTGCCACCACCGACGCTGCCAGCGCCGTAGCTAGAGCCTCCGCCAAAGCCGGTGGTGCCCGTCTGGGTTCGGACGGCAGGGTTATAAAGCACAGTGCCGGTGCCGCGCTGCCAGTCATCGACGAGGCACTTGCAGATTTCCCAAATAGCCTGCTTGATGCCCTCGGGTGTTCCCTGAACCTCCACGATACGCTCAGTAGACTGCGGTAGCATCTCCTTCTGGGCAACCATCCTGACACCAGAGGCGTCCTGGATATGCTTGATCTTGAGACCTTGTCGGCCGATAATGGTACCCATCTGGTTGTGGGAGATCAAGAGCTTGATGGCTATTCAAGGAGAAATATTAGTGGCCTGATAAACCTGGAGATTCTGAGAGGGAATACATACGGTGGGTGCCACTATTCTGGATGACTCCGCCCATGCCGACGGAAGGTGCACCCTCTACAAGAGCCTTAGCCACAATGGCATAAGCATGGGCGATGGCCTCGCAGCCGCCGGTAATTGTCAGGACTCGGTCGTGCACGCCTTGCACAACCTTGCTGACACCAGCCTTGACGCCGGTCTCGTCACGAAGATCAGCGACATTCTTTCCGCCTTTTCCAATGATGACGCCAGCCTCCTTGGAGGAGACGATGGCTCTCAGTGTAAGTTGAGCCTGGGCGTACTCCTCGTCGGTCTTGGGGGCGGGCTCGCCATCAGGACCGAGGGGCGACTCGCCGGCGTCGTGCATCTTGGTGTCCATATGGTCCATGTCAAGACCGTTGGAATGAATGGAGTCCGAAGGAGCGGCCATTGTGAATTGGTGGTGTTGGTAGTTGGAGAGGGTGGCGCAGGTACGCAGGAGGCGGCGAGGCGGAGTTCGGAAAGGTTGAGGTTCGGGCGGGAAGGGAGAGAATCGGGGGGGTCAAATGGAGATGGAAGGAGAAGGGCGGGGGAATGGGTGTCGAAGAAGAGGTTGAGGGATCTATCGATTGTGATAAAAGAGGAGTTAGTATGGTTGTTGAAGATGCCTGATCGCGTAGGTTGTTTAAAGTTTGCGCGAGTTCCCTTCAAGAATTTGGCCGCTTGACCCAAGAGGCGGTCGACGTGACGACGACGCCTGGGAAGGTGTGGGCACTCGACTGGCAAACCAAGAAGGCGCAATCCAATTGAAGAGGGCAGCGGAAGGCAAGCAGCCAAATCTTCCGATTGAGTAGGAAGACAGGAAGGAGGGAGACAAGATTTGCTATGAGAAGGAAGAACCACGGACGTACCTGGAGATGTCGATGGAGCTCTTGGGGATGCACAAGAGCCTGGTAGTTGACGGTTGAGCGCGGGGTGGCAGGTGGTGATTTTTTATTTCGAACCCTTCCTTGGATTTTCCTTAATTTTGCCTTTGTCACCTTGCCGGATTTGGCCTTGGTGGGACAGGGGGGGGGGGATATGGCGGGGTCAAAGGTGACCAGAAAATGTGGAGAGTTGTAGAGATCCGACGGGATATGGACCGCTTGCCTCCAGCGGGTAACAAACGACGTGGAGCGTGATGAAACGCGGGAGGCAGGAAATTTCAACGTAACGTAGATTCTGAGTTTGTCAAGTTGTCGGAAATGGATGGAAACTTGGATGTTATGATTCAGGCTGCCGAAGGCGTGTGGAGTGGCGTGGAATGACTTGAGGAATGGTTCTGTCGAAGGAAGGAGCTGGGGTGCTGATTGAGGGAAGGCAGAGAGCACGTGTTGGTTTGATGGTGGAGTGGAGGGCGTGGAGTCGCGCGGGTAGTGGCGCGAGGGAAGACAGCGCGAAGGGTGTGGTTGAAGAAGGGGTGGACACAGAAGGGTCAGTGATGATAGATGGCAGACGAAAATGAGGTGAAGGAGGAGGATGTGTTGAGAGGGTGGCGGTGGATCATCGATGTAAAAGAGGAGAATTTGGCCTGCACACGAAGGAGAGCACAAGATGATTTCTAGTGAGACTTCAACCGCGACTACATTGAGACTACTTCTTGCCCTGTCAACTTCTGGATCTGCATCCCAAGGGGAGTCAATACGGAAGGTAGGTGCGAGACAGTGGGAGGAGATTGTACTTGATCAATTCGATTCAGTACATCAATGGTTCAATTTGATCCCAACCATTCCACTCGTTGCTACCTACGGTTTCATGCCAATGATAGGAAATTCACCTCTCTGGTATTTCTGGGCATCATGCGACGGATTATAAACCCTGGTACCGCTACTCCTTCTGTAGATGGATCCGTCGTGGTGCTGCGGAAGAAAAAGCCTGAAGCTTGAGGGTCAGAATGAAGCTTGAGGCGGCAATTGGCGGAAGACACCACGGACCCCCCATCCAGTGTTGCTTTGTGATGATGCTTGGACGTCTGGTTGGTTGATGGCAGTTGACCACACTGATAGGTTCATCCCTACATGCGCACCATGTGTGGACACCGGGATATGAGATCTGATCTTATATCAGGGTTGCTTCCGTTGCATTGGCTCTCCTCACCAAAATGCAGAAAGACAAGCTGAAACTGAGTCTTGGGCATCTCTGGATCCTCCAATTGTGCTATCAGTGTCAGCACAGGAGCTCAGCATTGAAGGCGAAAACGCTTTCAATCCTTGAAGAGCATCTCCGACTGCGCCCCAGCCCTTGCCTAGAGTTTCAGTATGTAAACAATGTATTTCGCACCCAACGCAAGGTGATCCGGAAATTCAGATTCATGTTGTGATAGATAAGTTCGATGACATGGCTGGTCATCCGGTATCACTGGCCCCTCTTTTGTGTTCACGGAAACGAGAACTGGGGGAGTGGACGAGTACTGTCGTGGGCTTCCTAAATGATGTTGTGCTCCCAATAGATCCAAATGCATGTCCACGGTTACGGAATGAACTCTGTCCGACTTCACCATTTCACATGTTGCCAACTCACTGAATACTCCGGCTATGGCGCTGCGCGACGTTGGATCGAGCGGCTCATTATTACATGTCCACGAATACATGTATTCATGGCTACCTCTGTCGTAACGCCTTCTCATGCTCTATCCAGAAGTTCCGACAGGCTCTATGTCCCCAGTGCTCAACCCACCACTCCCCAAAGCTATCCTCCACCTCAAAGTCCACCTTTGCGACCCTCTCGTCCCTCTTCAACCCGCATACCACACAGGGTTTAGGCGCCGTCGGGACGACCTTTGCCGTAGAGACACGCATGGTCTCGCTAATCTCCGGAACCTTTAGAGGTGCGCCTCCGCTCGGGGAAAGCGCGGCATTGCAGGCGGCCACGGCGGACCGCACGCGCCCCACGTGCTCCCTCCACGCTGCGGCCACGTCTGCGGCCTCCCTCTCCTCGCGGGCGGTCTGCGCCTTGTCCACGCCCGCGAGCTTCATGCCTTTGGCTCCCGCCGCGGATATAGCCATGCTCTGGGAGAGGAATTTGTCCCGGTGCCAGCGGAGTTTGCGGCCGGCGAGGATGCGGGCGGCAACGGTGGCGATGGCGATGTAGCCGCGGAGGAAAATTACTGTGGCAGGATCCGACATGATCTTCTGTTTGGTGGCGGCGGATAGGCCGGCAGTGGACTTGAAGAGGGAGGTGTTTGCTAGGGCAAAGAGTCCGGGAAGGATGGCCATTAGTACGGAGGGCGGCGGAATGTTTGTGGGTGGTGGTTTTTTGTCGTCATGGTCCTGTAGTATCGCGGCGGGATGTTGCGGCTTCATCGGTTCTCCAACGTCAACGGCGTCCCAGCCCCAGTCATCCGCCTCATCCTCTGCAGCAGCTGCAGGAACAGTGGCATTCACTGCTGTAGTTTTGCCCGATGTTTCTATAGGAACATCTTCAAAGGGCGGCCAGTCCTCCTTGCTCCTTGAATCATCATTCTCGAGGCCCGGCCATGCGGTTATCGGGGTGTCAGTATCGGCCCCCTTCTTGCGGTCCTCCTTGGGCGGCGTGGAGATTGAAAGGCCTTGGTACGGGTTGCGCGCCTGGAACGGCGGAGACTGGGGAGGTGGAGGATACGCCACCGCAGAGGGCGCGCCAATGTTCTCCAGAAGCAATCCTGGCTTTCCCGACGGCTTCTGATTAACTGGCTCTGGCGGTGCGAAGGGATCATCATATGAGAGTAAGTCTACAGACAGAGGGGCGGGTTTTGCAGCCTGGTTAGGGGGCGGAGATGCCCCGACGTCCTCAAAGTCTCCAAATTCGTCATCCTCGAGCTCCTGCTGGGCTTCATCGGCGTCGAACAAGACGTTGGGATCTTTCGGTGCTGGTGGAGACTTGGACCGAGGCGGCACCTGGTAGAGCTGTGATGAGGGCACATCGAGGTCTAGTAGGTTATTGGTCAGAAGGTCGATGGTGGAGGCCCGGACTGGCCTCGTCCGTTTAGGAGGAGACTGACCCTCGCTGTACCCCGGCAAGTTGCTTGAACCTCCTTGGACTGGAACTGGGGCCGGGTGCGGACTGGCGATGGTGAAGCCTTGGAAGGGATCGGCTAGAGCTGGGACGGGGCTGGTCACGGGAGCGGCGTTGAAAGGCTTCGACTGCGGTAGGGGAAGAGCGGAGGCGGGCTCTGCTGTCTCGAAACCACCCCAGTCATCGTCATCGCCATCGCCACCGAAACCCCCATCTTGCGATTCTTGCGAGGGCTTGACCCCTTGCTGCAACTCAGGGGCGGCGGTAAACTGGAAGAAATCACCAGCTGGCTTTGGAGTTGATTGGGTTTGCTGGCCTTGCGACGGTGTATCTCCAGGACCTCTATAAAAGCCGTCGAGATCGGCCAGAAGGTTGGCAGACATGTGGGTAGTCAGATATGAGGCTTAGAAACGAGTATTTCGGCTTGCCACGTGCTGAGAATCCCCTTCCCCGTGCAACATGTAAAGTGGGAGGTAGGATGATATATTAAGAGTGCTCGACCAGGTGCAATGATGTTGCGCGCCTGAGGAGACAGCACGATGAGTTGAGAGTGGGGTGAGGAGAGCTGTTCCGTGCATACACACAATATTACATCTAATATCCGTATGCAGCTACCTTAACTGCCGGTTTTAGGGGCAAAGGGGTACAAATTTCGGAACCCCAAGTCAGTCTAAGTCCTAGTGTTTTATTATATACACTCTTACTACCCTAACTACTAACGTTAAACCAGTATAATACTAGAAACTAGAACATAGTTAAGAGTATTAAAGACTTAATTAAGGGAATATCTAATAAATTCTATAAAGCTTCCTTAAGAAAGCTAGTTTATCTTTCCTATTTATTTCTTTTAATTCTAGCTATCTAAGAATAAATATCCTCTTATAAGACTTAATACTCTAAGTCTTATCTTCTATAGTACTAATAATATATAACTATGATTAAGCTAAATAAGGAGATACCATAGTGAATATAATAGGTAATCAACGATAACTTAGGTAAAGAAGAGTTACCTAATCTATGTTGTCGATAACGTGGTTATCTAGTAGTACTGGCCGGGGCGTGGTTATACGAGTCTGCGTCTCCGCGCTAGGAAGAGGCCCATTGTGATAGACGAGTGAGAGTGGGCATCGCTCCAGGGAAGTGGGAAGTCTCTGAAGACGATCGACAAAGATTTCCTCGTCCATCTTGGGAAGCTCAACGACCAGAGACTCCCACATGAGGGAGATCGCAAGGGGCTTGATGTTATTGAACCACCTCGTTGGCAAGGTATAGGATGGTCGAGTCAGGCGGGATTTCGCGCGGCTTCAAGGTTGCCAGCACCTTGGCGTCGATCTTGACGTCCGCGGTGCCCCCTATCTTCCCGAGGAAGTGGTTAAAGAAGTTATTACTCTTGTAACGCTAAATGGTGATGAGGCCTGTTACGGAAAAGGGGCGTATGTCGTGTAAGGCCGGACGGTCTCTCTCAAAGTATAAGACCAGGAATGGCTTATAGTAGTGGATATTGTTGACCCCGTATGGTCTACAAGGTGGGCTTCTATCCGCTGTTGGTCCTCGAAGGTAATATTCCGAGTGTCTATATCCCTATCCTCGCTAATGAATAAGAACGAAAACTTAAGTATGTCGTTGACCGTATCCGTATCTGTGGTTATGTTCTTGTGGGGACCTTTCAACTAGGGTATACTCGCGGTCGGTATTGTTAGTAGGGCGATCTTGCGCTTTGTTTGGCGTATGGGGGTAATAGGCGTAAAGGAAGGTAGGCCGGAGGAAGAGGGAGAGTAGAAGAGGGCATCAAGAGCTTGATGCCAAAGCCGTTCTTTCCCCACAAGACTGTCACTTCCAGTCTGGTTTTAGTTCCCCGCCCCTGACTTCGTGCAGTCAGTACTCTACACCTACGCCGCATTTGTTATCAATATGTTTGAACAAGTCAACATGACACTTGATGTTACTACATCACGCATTGAGCTCCGCTAGTGACATTATCAAGCGAATATGGGCGTCGGGAGATTGAGAAGTTGAACCCAGAAGCACTTTACTTAGCTCCGCAGGGTGCAGTCATGATGTCAATCCCGCACCGAGATACGTCACTTACGACCACCAGCTGCACTGTTCCCTTGACCTAACTAGGTAAGTCCCCCCTCACAAGAAACACTCGCTGCACATGAATCACCTTCATAATTCCATCTCATCGGTGTTGTTGAGTCTCGGATTATCCTGAGAAAGCTGATTCATCACTCTTAACTGGCTCGATATGGCATTTGCCTTGCGCCGCATAAGACTCTATTTGACCTGAGATCGCATCAGCGCTGAGCTTCCAGTGCGTTCCTCGGCGACTCGGTGGGACTAGACCCCTGGTGGAGGCGCGTTAGTTGCCGCTGACGACTCAACTCCCACTCAATTCCTTGATAACAGCCTCCAAACCTACGCCGTATGCATTGATCCACCCGTTTATACACACCCCGCGTCTTCAACCCCGTCTTGTAACTCGCACCCCGCCACATCGCGTTGAACTCAGGCAATTGAGTATATCGCGAGCGAGACATTCCGCTTTCGTCGACTTTGATGACCACCTGGTCATCACTGTTGAAATGCCGTCGGTCGCCGAGGCCCGGTCAGCTACATTCTCACCCCATACTCTAGCATCAAATACCGAAGCATCTCCGCTAACAATCTCGCAGACCGGGATGGCAGGCGACCCTTCGCTACTGCTCGACCCTGGCAGACTTGCAGCGCGCCGTGAGGTATAATGGCCCCGAAAGCCCGGCCGTGAAAGGATGCCGCTCCATGTGTTGGAAGGTGAGGTTAACCACTCTTCTGCTGCTTGCCCCGTACCTTGTCGTGACTCGCTTTATGACGACTTCACTGACTCTGCCGGTCTATTCAATACCATAGGTCTTCTTGCTTTTCAATAACGTCTCTGCTACGTCGTGGAACCATGGCCTGGATGAGATGCGGACTACTTACGGCGAGACAAGCGACCGCCTTCTAAAGTTTATCAGGCATCCCGAGGAGCTGACTACCCTTGCTGTAGATCCCCTTAATGACGACCCCAATGTAAGTCTCCCCCCCCCCCCCCCCCCCTCTTCCGAGGTACCTTTAGTTGTCCCAGTTATTCATATGTTGTGTCTCAGTCCCCCTGGAAGTCACTACGTGAGGACGAGGTCATCAGGAACGAGATTGCCCAGGACGTCCGCCGCCTGCCCGATGAGCCTTTCTATCAACAAGAACATGTCCAGACCATGATCATCGACATCCTTTTCGTCTACTGCAAGCTTAACCCTAGCATCGGCGGATACCGCCAGGGCATGCATGAGCTCCTCGCTCCCATCGTCTATGTGGTTGCCAAAGATGCCGTGCAAAATGAAGAGAAGGATGACCAGCTCGACGACTCCGATCGCCTTATGCTGCACATGCTCGACGTCAACTTCATCGAGCATGATGCGTTTTCAATCTTTTGCAGGGTCATGGACCGCGCAGCGACCTTTTACGAGGTCACGGATGCTTCGGGCGCCGTTTCGGCCCCTGGCTCCGAATCCACGGGGTCTTCTGTTATCGTCGAGAAGAGCAAATTCATCCACGAGGTATGCCTCAAGAAGGTTGACCCGGAGCTGGCGCGGCATCTCAAAAACATTGAAATCTTGCCCCAGATATTCCTCATGTGCGTCTTCACCTCACCTGGCCCGCATCCCCGTCTTCAAGTGCCTGCTTGATTTGTAACTAACTCTTGGGAGTAGACGCTGGGTACGGCTCCTCTTCAGCCGCGAGTATCCCTTTGACGAGCTTCTAGTTTTCTGGGACACCATGTTCGCAGTGGATCCACGTTTGGACTTGATAGACTTGATATGCGTAGCAATGCTCCTCCGGATTCGGTGGGAACGTAGGTCTAACTTCCCGGTACGCGCATTAAACTTCTCGCTTACCCCTAAGAACAGTCCTAGAGGCAGACTACTCGGTTTGCCTACAACTACTCCTAAAATACCCGAGTCCGTCCGCCCCTCACGGCCCAGCCACATTTGTCGACGACGCTATCTACCTTAGAGATCACCTCAGTCCCTCGGGCGCAACATCCCTTCTCATGAAATATACAGGCCGAATGCCATCCATCACATCCTCACCCGCCCGTAGCCCTCGCGTGTCCACTCCGTCATTCCCAACCCTGGGCAGCCTCCGCTCGCGAGCCCTCGGTCCTCGGTCCCCGCTACCAGCCGCGACGAGACTCATCCAGCAGCAAGGCGGCGTGGAGGCGATCTTCCAGGGAGCGGCCAAAAACGTTATCGAGAAGGGCGAGAGACTGGGAATCAACCAGGCTGTTAGAGACGCCATGGGGGAGATCCGTCGGAATATGCAGACGCTCCAAGATATTCGATCACCGTCGCCGAGGTCAGCGGGGGAAGCTTTATCAGCAGAAAGTGCTTTGGGGGCCGCTGATGCACTGATGATGTTCGAGGGCAGAAATAAGCAGCTCGCGCGTCTCTTAGAGGAAACCCTTGTCGGTCTCCAGGCAGTGGCTGAAGGCGGTCTCGAGGATAAGTCCAAGAGCGTCGAGATGATCAACATGGCGGCCTCGAAGGTGCAGTTTGTCAAGGCCTACCTCGAAGATCCGACAGCGGATGTCCCAGAATTCTCCTCCGTCGCTTTGCAGACTGACGGTGCTTCGTCTGTGGAAGAGGAGACGGATGTGGCCATGGATTCGACCGACGACGCAATGAAGACCCCGAAAGCTTCGCCCACCATTCTCCCGGACCCGGTGCCCGCCATCTCTGCTCTTTCGTTAGGCGAGGATACCACGGAAACCCCTCCTACAACCGCGACGCACCATCATCCAGAGCCCGCCGACATACCCGCCGCGAAATTGCTCCCGCCGGAGCGGCCCAGGCCACTGCCCACTCGCTCCACTATCGCCCAGTCCTCGTTTGCCTGGATGCTTGAGCCTGACACCTCCGAACCTGCAACTCTATCCTCGACACGCCGGCCTAACTCGGCATCCACATCCGGCAGTGCGGCGCCTCCCTCCCCCTCAGCTAAAACCCATAAGAAGCGCCCGAGCGGGAATATGAGTCGGCAGAAGAACGCGTTTCTCTTCGGCGAGGTGGTGCCGGCAGGGGACGGCGGGGAGAATAGCGGCCATTCTGGGAAAGAGGTCAAAGCCGGCGAAATATTTGGGCTAGAACCGATCAACAAAGGCGGGAAAGGACTGATTTTTTGATGAGAGATGCGGTGTCTGTAGACATTTGATGTTTCTGTGTGCGCGCGGAGTTATCATTGGTGTTTCCCTTTCATTGTTGGAGTCGTTGCACTAAACTAGAGCCTTCAGTAAAACTCTCTCTATGTACCGCAGGCCATGATTCTGCAAGACCCCTTTTTACCCAAACCGGTAGCGCGTCAAGACTCGCCTGCTGAAACCAATCCATATTTCATCTCTTCAGATTCTTCTCCCTAACGAATAACGTCGCAACGACCCCGAGAACCAGGAACACCAGCGTAGGCCCCATGGCCGCCCCAATGGCCACCCTGTAGCTATCCCTCACCTGGACCGCCACCTCGGCCGGTAGGTCCGCGATGGCGCCGAGGTCCTGCCTGACCCTCTCCTCGATCTCCCTCGCGGCCTCGCCCCCGCCGAGCCGCGCGCCGAGCTGCACGCGCAGGACCTGC